>CAAKHG010007544.1:15890-34864 GCA_901007715.1 Dactylopterus volitans
CATATTATTATTTTTTTTTCTGATTTTTTTTTTTTCCCAGCAAACTTTAAAAAGCTTTTTTTTTTTTTTTTTATTCCTGCATGTAAGTAATCAATCCAAGAGGAATTTACTTGACCTTGGTTCAAAGAGAAAGATCCATTCTGTCTTGGGGAGAAAAAAAAATAAGGGAAATGAGGCGCACATTTACAATGAAGCTGCAGGCAACACCAAATGAATGATATGTGTTAAGAACAACCCATCTTGACTCTCGCAAAGATTTTGTTGATCCTACTTGATTGAGCCCGTAGATGTGGTGCGCTGTTGACCATCAATTTTGATGTGCCAACATTAATTACACACATCAATTTGCAATATTAATCTTTGCTTCAAGTCGCCGCAGTGGTAAGTGAGGCCCACCTGTTCGGGTTATAAAGATTGAATTAGCTTGTGGATGGCACTTAGTGAAGATGCAGGTATTTTTCTTTTGGCAACAGCGTAAAACAGACTGTGTTAATCCTGAACGTCCAACCTCATTCAAATGGTCATTGATCATTCTGACTCTCAAATTGTGTAAGTGGACGACTCCTGTAAAGTACAACACAGATCAGATACCACGCATAAGGCACTCATCTCTATTTATTTATACCAGCAACTGAAAAGTATGCATATGTTAATTATGAGGAAGAAGAGTGAAAGGATGAATAAAGATGCCATGTGCCTTCTCTGACTCTTTTATCTCAGAATCAAGACAACTTAATCAGAAAAACCTGGATGAGTAATGACTCATGGCGAAAGCTCCGCAAGTGTGTGTGCCTGCGCGCGCGCGTGTGTGTGTGTGTGTGTGCGTGTCAAGGTTGGCGAGGACAAACAGAGCGGGACATGTGAATGGGGGAAGAGAAAGTAAAAGAGAGTAAAAGGAGAAGTGAATATAGAGAAAACATATCTGGTATGCGAAGCTCTTCGCATCACATTTGCATACTCAAATTGCGTCGTATGCAATTCCCTTGAACGTTCCATCGTCATTATCATACAGACGTACAGCGAATCACGTCCCCTCAATCAGCGCGCACATGCGCACGTGTGATATCTAGATCGCTAGCAATGACAGTGATAAAACATTCATAAGAGCGCCGTTCATATGAGCTAATTATAAAAAAAAAAAAGAACCCTCTATTTTTGCATTTAATATCCATCTGCTGCTGATGACCCCAAAACACAGCCCTTGGCCCCCACACTGGGTTCGCGGCAACCTGGTATAATTTGACTGCTAATGAGTTGTCGCCAACTGTAATATTATACAGGGAGGCTGTCCGCTACAGTGGCGATTTGTGCAAACATATCAGAGTTAATCAGGAGAAAGAGCCTGCAGAGCAGCAACAAAGAGAAAAGAGTGACAAAGAAGCCCGAGTCGACCGAGACAAATTTCAACCATGGATGGTTTTCAGGACGGCAAAAGTATCCAGGTTGCAGAGCGAGTCTGAACTTGTAATGTCAGCCAAGTCCTAAATTGAGCCGTGCATATTTTAAAACAGTCCCCTGGAATTGGTAGTAAAGAACTTTAGATTGAAGCCAAAATGTGCGGAACCGTCTGTTACTGTTCAACTAAACTGCAGATTGTGAGAATGAGTGAAATCGCAATGGCGGGTTTGTCTTTCTCTGAATAAGTAATAAAAACCGGATAACGGTCACTGTGATCCTGTAAAAACCCCCAACCACCTGAAGGCATCGGAGCCACCAGGAATGGCAACAACAATGTCCTCTTTTAAAGAGGCCTCTCTTAAACTTGTAAAATACCTTTTGCCTCCTAACTGTGACGCAGTACCTTAAGAAGTAGATGAAAGTTAGCCTGAGGGGGATTTTCCTCGCTGTTCATTCTCTTCATGCCTGGTTAAACATGATGTATTCACCCTGCCGTGTCTACCTGTCCCCATGGAATCAATGGGCCATGGGCTTGTAATGTACAGCGGTTGCTATGGCAGAGGAGTGCCTCTCCGCCTCTATCCCATATATTATACATGAGTACAACAGGGCCGCTGTAGAAGTGTCTCTTGAATTGTACTACAGTTGCATAGTTACATAAATATGCGTGTTAACTGAGCTCTGTTCTGACTCTCCCCTTCTTTAATACTTTGACATTTGCAGCATAATCCTGAGTTACATGTTCACTTTAAATGCTGCAATGCGGCATGATCACGCCGGTGGTGGGGTTCCTGCATCAAAACCCGTCGGCGTGCGCGATGCGCAAACGGGAGCCGACGCCGCCATCAAAGAGCGACGTCTGATCTCCGACATGATCTCAACAAACACGAACATTAGAACATCCACCACGGCGGAATTGAGCGCGAAGCCATCGCTGGAACACGCGTTCGATTTTAAAAGTATATTAGGTTAAGCTGACATGACAGGCGGCAGAAAATGACAGACAGCTTCGCGCTTTAATGCAGGTAGGCTGCGGTGCTCAGTCTCCGCGGAGACCGTCGTTGCCTCACTGCGAAAACTTATTATCATGGTTGAGTATGTGCACCAACGACTGAATTGTGCATATGCGTATAACTCTGGCTTGTGTGGGTGGTGTCACTCTGTGGATACGATGGCGGCTCTTGGGAATGTATTCACCTCCATCTCTCCCTCTCTCTCTCTGTCTCTCTCTCTTCTGTGTCTAAGTATCTGTGATCACAAAGGGAGTCTTGTCTCGGGCGCATGTTCGCCGATAACGGCTAATGATGACTCACTGTATCCCCTCCTGCCCCTCAAAACTGATTTAATGAATTAATAATGAGAGCGATAAGAAAAGCAAAAAGGTGCTGGTGGACCTCACCTTTACCGGGATAATGAGACACCTCCACTGGTTTGGATAAACCGCGTGTTTGTTTGGCGTGCGGACGAAACCCGCGCGCGCTGATGGATTCCCGCAGTGAATAAGCGGCGCGTAATCAGCAAAATTGGACCGTCTCTCTCCACAACTGACATTACTCTTCTCTTTCACCTGGCTTAAACCCGAAAATAACAGGCCAAAGCGTAACTCAAGAGCTGAAATCAACTGCAATCGCCGCTGAACATGACCGCTGCGCTTCGTTTTCCTGCCTTTCCGGTCATGAAACAGGTTGGCACGACATCACCAGTGACGCAAGAGTCCGACTAAGCATCACCACTGGTTGGCGCCCCAATTAGAGCTTTTGTTGAACTCATCTAAGCGCAGAAATTCCATAACTGCAACCCGGAAGATGGTTTTCGCTCGTTCCTCGGCAACGGATATTGTGACTCATCTTGTGTTTTATTTGTGAGATTTCTGTGTCGCGCGAGAAAGCGACAGCGCCTGTGGAAAGCGCTGCCCTTGAATCTCCTGGATACATGATACGCTTTCGCCCACTGATTGATATCCGAGGCGTTTGAAATAGAGCGTGCGCCGAACACAAGCAAGCCCCCACAGCTTCGGCAGATTGGTCCAAGCTGTAAGATCAGATAGCCATATGGTGGACCTGATGCTATAGCGCTCTTTTCCTTCCTCTCCCTCGGAACGCGCGGCAAACAGTCTGACGACGGGTCGGGCATCTCTCGGCGGTCAATCATCCTCCCACAGAGGGGACATCAAAGGAAGCGCGGGGGGACTTCATCTCCCTGAATATTCCGCGTATGCAAACGCCCATCTGACCAAAAACAAAGCAGGTTAGCCTCCTCTCTATTGAAAAAAAAAAAAAAAAAAGAAAAAAGAAAAGTATTTGCAATTCAAATGACCGTCTGAAGTGTTCATCCAGTGCAGTGCCGATCATGTGTGTCGAACTGTAGAGCAGACTGGTTCAAGCCATATGGTTTCCCCGTGAAGCCGACTTCTATATTGCGTATCCAGCTTGGCGCCTAAACTGCATGATCCGCTATCACATAAGAACCTGGATGCTGATATGTGTCCGTTTCTGGAAAGGACCAACCTGTGCATCGACTCAAGATTTTTATTATTATTAGTATTATTTGTGGACAGAAAAAGTCACAAGTTTGTTTACCAGCATTCCTTTTTGCTCGGACACCTGATGTCCGGAAACATGGCCGTGGTCTCGCTGTCCGGTTAGGCCGCAAACACGAGCGGACAGACGACGAAGGGGATGGTTTGGGAGACTGCTCCGTTTTCAGATGACTGTGGGAATTCAGGCGCTGCGTGATTACGAGCGTTTGCAGAAGGTTTCGCCCATGTTAGCCGAGCTCGGTAAAAGATCAACTCGGTGAGCATTTTCCGAATCACTTTTATGGTCTCAATAGGTAGTTTCATGCCCTCTTCGATGCAGCATGATGGCCATTTTGAAAACTATGGCACAATTTGGAGTAAAAAAGACAATCATCCGGAAGCCACGCTCCAGAGGTACACCCAGATTTATTGGCAGGTCGCCTCCACGATGGCCAAGCTGCGCCTCTCGTCCCAATATGGCGACCCCTGGTTTCAGAAAACCAAGATGGCAACGCCACCGACAACACCGCAGGGAGTCAAAGCAACAGATTCCGTGATAATAAATGGCACGTGAAAAAATGTGATGATGCTGGAAACCTCACATATACCCAGATGGCCTTTTTGTGTCTGTGGGCTATTTCAGTGGTTACAACTATAAACAATTTCATGCCATCTGTTTAGTGACGGATCTGAGTCCATCTGTCTGATCAAGCATCCCTGTAAGCTCGTTCCTCCTTTTCATGAATGAAGTGTTGACCGGGCGGCAGCCACGAGTTCACACATATGTAAATTTGCATGATAGATTTTGTTTTGCGGGATTAAGCGTTATCCCAGCAAGAGCCCGCAACCTTTTTTTTTTTTTTTTTTTTTCTTTCCACGTGGATCATTTCATTCAGTGGTTGTAGGTCACATAGTTGTATTTATTATCCATGCGCTGCGGAGGAAAGGTGGCATATTAGTGAATTATTTTGCTCTCTTGTCTCATATGGGAACCCGGGAATGGTTGAGAAGGTTCTCGTGAGTAAACAGGCAATTATCCAAGGCTGTTTTTTGCTCTCACTCGCATCCAGGCCTCACAGTTGCACAGTACAGTGTTTGTTTAGCTGTCTTATCCTCCATGTGAGACACTGAGAACACTGATGCCTCGTTTTTTTTTTTTTTTTTTGTTTTTTTTTAAGTGTTGGTTTCTTTGTGTTTAACTTCACTCAAGTGGAATTCCACCAGTTTCACACAGGATTAGACGCTAATCACATTTAATAGCACTCGGCCTGCCAAACACTTTTAGAATGTGCTGTAGTTTGGGTGGAGCTTAACGTTGGAAAAAAATAATAGTGGATGTCATGGATGTTATCTTTGCTTTAACTTTTTAAATCCCCTACAAGACACTCTTTTTACCTGGAAAAAAAAAACTGCATTCACAGCATAATTAGGATGGGAAACTGACTTGTGGCAAGGAGAATGGAGACTTTTCATTTGTCTGTGATAAGATAAGTTCTCCCTTTAAAAATTGTTACAAGAGAGCTGTTTCTCTCCCCGCCAACATATCGAAGGAAATAAATGTGCCATTTTGGTGGGCTTGAAAGCAAAACCTGCATTAAAAATCCGCGCAGGTCAGTTTTTTTGGAGCTTCACCCAGTTACAGCAATGGATATTTCCCATGACACTCTTATGTGCAACATATAAATAAACTAAAGCATAACCATGAATGTCAGGGATTTTGCACAACCGTAATGGTCTGTTTTGTTCTGTACTGCATGGGGAGCGGCGGCAGAGTGACTGTTTGGAAATCTGGCACACAATCTCCTCCTGCGCTTCCCTGAGGGGACGTTTGATTTGACTATTAATGTTCAGCTGATACAAAATGTCAAAAACACAGTTGGTAAGTTGCTCTCAATACAGACAATATTTACACTCTCCCCATCGCGGTGAGATGAACCGTGTCAAAGCAATGTATTTATTGTGAGAAGTTTTGCTCTGCTTGGTTGGCTGCAGTTTGTCGTTATTGTTTTTGTTTGTCTTTTAGCTTGAGGTTGTCTGTAAAATACCAACCAGCCCCACTCACAACACTGCAATGCACTTTTGCACATGTGCAGAGTACATGTGTTGGCCTGAATGACCAATCGAACCAACATGACAGACATCCAACATGTTTTTTGCACGCGCACACACACACCGGCACGCACGCACGCATGCACGCACACACACAGGTAGCTGGCTAACAAGACAGTTTGACATGTGCGAGCAGGGTCTGCTGACCAGTTGGGATCTCTAACAGACGTAAGGAGAAATCCCACAGTCATTTAACTCTCCGCCTGACTGTTTTCACATCAACTCTCTGTAGATTGCTGAACACATGCAGGGCTGTCAGAGGGAGGAGAGCCGGTGTGTGTGTGTGTGTGTGTGTGTGCGCATGCGTGTGTGCATGTGCGTATGAGAGAGAGAGGGAGAAAGTGAGAGAGAGAGAGAGAGAGACAGACAGAGAAAATGTACATTTACATTAAGTGCATCTGTACTGGGGGTTTAAGTATGTGTAAGAAGCATGATGAGCGCTGTTGCTACTCCCCTACACCACCATGTTCATATGTATATAGTCTGTACTACATTACATTACTATATTGTTTTTTTCACCATCTTTTTGTTTTACTTCTGTATTGCATGCACATTTTTGCCTTTTGCACTTTAGCCTGGTCTTGTGAGCTGTCATAACTAGTGAATTTCCCCGTTGAGAAATCATCATATCTTCATCTTATCTAAAGAGGAGCCTAAAATGTAGGCATGCATTTCCAGACGTCTGATAATGAGGGAAAGAGCAGCCAACGAGCAAACGACTTTTATTTATTTTCAAGTTCTTGCTGTGATTTATGCATTATATCAGCCTTCATTGTGGTTCAGCTGTGTCGGCTTTGTAAAATGAGATAATTCTCATCATCAACATTCACATCCTTCATACTTCTGGTCTGCTGCAGGCACAGACGCTCCGCCAGGGCGAGTGATCAGCATTCAGACTCCGTCTAGCCTCCTGCTCTCTGTTATCACTTTTACTGTGTTTTAATGTAGCTAAACTCATGACATTGTTGGCCTCATCTGCATATTTATCCAATTCCAACATCAGACAATGGAGTGAGGGTGATATAGTGCTTTTATCACGGTCTATTAACTAACTGCTGGGCAGCGGCATTCACTCTAAACCTGCTGCTAAATGACAACGCTTCTGTGTACTTGGCGATATCGACATTAAAATAACGGATCGCATGGAAAGTCAAAACTGATTAGAGGTTAACTTTACTTTTTAACTTTACTGCCACACAGCCATTACTAAGCAGTCATTGTCTAGAAATTTCTGCTTTTGGCCCCTGTAAGCACCAATCCATATCTGTGATAACCGCCCTCCCCAGCCTCTTGTTTGCACAGGAAATGCGTAAATACAGGGAATTCAGTCGCATTCCACTGGCCCTTTCAACATGACTTCAAAGAAATTGTGAGGTTGCCAGGCAACACCTCTGTATTCATGCATGTGTTGAATGCATTTGCCTTTTAAGTACCAAAAAACCTTCAATCTACTGGCGGAAATTGAATTATGATTTTGTCCCTATGCGTTTGTGCAGTGCTTTACAAATAAACTAAATGGCTAAAAGCCAAGTCCTAAACCTGACTCTGATATTCATCAGTGGGTGAATATGACACACTCTGGTGAATCGTGTTTGGCTTCAATGCTGCGACTTGGTACCAATATGATTGGGTCCATTATACAGTGGTCACACAGTTTTGACTGGGAGATATCCAGGAGCGCAACAGTTGGCATGGTATCTGAAAATGTCTGTGCGTGTGTGTGTGCGTGTGTGCGTGTGTGTGTGTGTGATGACAGAAAGATCACAGAGGTTGACAACTCACACAGAGAAAAGCCAAGCTCAGCTATCTGACAAGTCAAATTGATGCCCTGCCAAGAAATCTGTCACACACTGTGTCAACTAAGTTGCCCTGTCAAAAGTGGAAGGTTGTGAGAGACTAAAATTTATTGGCATTTATGGCCATTTCAGATAAGCCAATGGTGATGTGTTGAAAACTGATGTAAAAGGCCAATATGCACATAGAGGATAGTAAAAGATAAACATACAGAAAAAACAGGAGGTTGGTGAACTGATACCAGGCAAAAAAAAATACAATACAAGACTAAAGAGAAGACAAAATAGAAGAATGAAATCTAAACAGTCTTGATATAGACAGGAAAAAACAGAAGGAGTTCCCAAACTTTTCAACGCAAAGGTCCCCTACCAATACTTTCGGGCTGAGGACCCTTTGTGTAAAACCACTGACAATACAACTACAAATGTAAAAAACATAACTTCTGAATATACAGTATGTTCTTTTGCTTATTAATGCAATAATTATCACATTTGTATTTCAAAACTAGGACAGTTGAGAAGAACAAGCAGAAAAACAGAAGAAAAGAGGAAAACAAGCCTCACTCAGTTGTTTGTGTGTGTGCGCGCGTGTGTGCGTGTGTGTGTGTGTGTGTCTGGGAGTGAGAGAGAGCGAGAGAGAGAGAGAGCATTCTAGTGAGCTTGGTGGCTCCTACACGGTTTGTCAAGCCCGGGCTTAATGACTATCAGTGCAAAATGCATGTAGACGAGCTCCGTGTTTTAACGTTAAACAGCCGGTCTCTAACAAGTAGGGCACTGCAGAAGGGCTGAAAGTATTTCAGTGTGTCCTCGCAGCCCAGGCAGGATGGTCTTATCTTACATGTAACCAATAGTTTGACAGGAAAAGAGCCTGAAATTTCAGTTTTAAATCCCCTGAGTTGGTCATCTCATTCAGCTCCTCGTGTGACTAAATCCAGACTAGCGCCGACACCAGGGGGAAAAAGGGTCCCTAACCCAGTTTAGATGGGTGTTTTTAAGGTCAGGAAAATAGTCCCCGAAATATCCTTGGAGGAGCTCCATGTCGGACTGGGTGAGCAGAGCGCTCGCTGGTTCCCACCTGCTCTGAAAGTTGAGCCGAAAGGTCCAGAGCCATATCATCGATCCGCCAGCTAACGGAATAACGGGAGAGTGGTGCAGGCTGATTTGCTTGTTGAGGATTTATCGCATCCTCAACAAGCAATTCTACGACAACGTCTTTAGTCGCTGGCAGAATCAAATCCTAGCACGAGCAATGTGGCATGAGGCTAAGCGATGCTTCAGGACCGGAGCTTACTGCATGAAAGCAGCCGACTGCCTGCTCAGATGCTCTTCGCCGCGTTTGAAACGATCTCCACTGAGGTCTTGGTCTGTTCGTCAGGCCTTTTCCTCTTCATCAACCTGTCCGGGTTTGTACCTCTAGCTAGCTGCATGCTGGCTGTGATGAATGTGGGTTTAGAAAGATGAACGTTGCAAATAGGAGTTTGATCTCATATCATTATTTTTTTCTGTTTTTTTATAATATTGCACAAAAAAAATCGTAATAATTCTACTTTATCAGAAAAAAAAAATCCTCATCTACCCTCCAAGCGGTCCCCCACAGACATAGTATAGAAAATTGGTAAAACCCCGCATGGGTTGGATGTGCATGAACGGACAGCAGAAAACTTAAATTTGGTTAAACGGGGCAGCGGCGGTGAGGACAGATTTCTTGGCAGCATTCATATCTGGTTAATAAGCCTTTGACATGCTCGACTGCGTGTTGCTGCAAGCGCTTAGAGGCCCACCAAACCTAAATCTACTACTGTCAGCGAGTAATACACCCCTGCTTACCTGGCTTTGGTGCGGTATAATGACACACGTATTTTACTCGATGGAGAGGGAATGGGAATGCGGGGGATGAACTGAACAACAACACGGATGCGAGAAGTGAAGGAAATGGATTTGTAGGAGTTGGTTAAAAGGGAGAAAATTGGTGAGCAAAAAGAAAAGAACAAACTGAAATATTCAATAAAATGGACACATTTTGAAAATTGCTGAAGACAGATGCCCTGAGGGCCATCTATATATCTTCAGGCAAGATTATGGTGGGCAAGGCCTTGCATTATATAACTGTTTGCAAGATATTAAATCATAAACTGTGTCTGCTCTTTTGTTTTGGGTACAGCGCATGCGTGATATCATTAGCTTCAACATTAAACCACCCACCTTCCACCTCGCTCATAACTCTAGTCTGTTAATGAGGGGAAAAACAGAAAGGTACGTGGTGGAAAAAGTGGCAGCTCACTTGGGATTAGTGCCTTCATAAATCTGTCTTGTCTTGTGCCACGGGGGTCAGAAGTCACGTCTGTAAGCCGGCAGCAGTTACCCCAACCCTCAACAAAAGTATAACGCTGGCCATGTCACCAATCAAGTATGTCTTCCTGAATTAATGATCATAAATGTGTGTGAATTATCCTCACTGTCCTCAAGATTTGATGGTAAAAAAAACCCCAAAACAAAACAACAACAGAGGATCAGTTGATGACTTATCAGATCACAAAGCCAAGAATGGAATAGGCAGTTAGTTTCTAAAAACATTCAAAGGCCCAATAAACAAGCTATTTCCATTGTGAACGTATGTGCATCCATTGTAATAAACATTGCAATACACTGAAAACCAATTTAGTACATACTGCATCTTACATTAAAAAAAAAAGAAAAAGAAAAAAAAATCAAGCAGCCAACACGTGAACACAATGACTTTCAGGAATATAGACACTTCAAAGACTGGAAGGTCATGGGACTAAGAAAACCTTTGGGCATAAACATATTTTGGCACCAAGAACAGTAGGAAATTGTGTCAATCCTGCAGGACACTAAATTTATCACAGTGCTATTGTCTGGATGTAGAGACTCCCAAGAACAAGCTGCCGGTCCCGGAGGGGATCTGGGAAAGGTTGAGGATTCTCCCCGGAGGAATGTGACAGCGCAACGGCCACAGAGGGCACCGGGGAGCGAAAAGCACGAGTATGCAAATAATACTGCTATTATCTCATTTCACCAGATCCCTAACAATCGGTTTAAAACCTGAAGAACGTCTAGAATCCCTGCTAGTCCTCTAAAGATAGCGATACAAAACCAACACACGGGCTCACACCCTTGGAAGTGTCCCAGTTTGACTTTATAAACACTCCTAAGTAGCATTATTTGCCTCTTGACTCAGCATTTCTTCACTAAATGGAAGGAGATACAAATGCTACAAAAGCCTGGTATTGATCGGGTGCCTGAATCAAACGCATGCAGTCGGCAGAGAAAGACAATTTGCGGGGCCTATAAAGATTTTCCACTTAGGTTGTCTTAAAAACTCCGCTGACTGACTTGTACAACTGTCACTGCCATGAGTATCCAGGATGGATTTGTGTGTATGCAACTATACTTATTGACAGATTCCGCGTGTCACTGAGATCGCTTGATAAAAACCTATTACCGATGTAAGTGGATGCCTCACGGAAGAGGGCAACACATGGCTGGGGACGAATTAGCAGTTATTGTTGGTGGTTGTAAAAGAAGAGTGTTAAAGTGGTAATCATCTTTATTATGAATATTAATCCAGGTTAAGTACGTGTCACATTATATCATATGCAACAGTTGTTGATGAAACAGCTTTTTAGGGAGAAATCACCTCAATTTAAACTGGAAAGCAGAACTTGTAGACTCGTCTGTTAAAATGTCAGCACTTAGCATTCTCTCAGGCACGGACAAGCACACAAGTCAGCGCGCAGTACAGGATATAATTTAGTAGGCGTCACGTTGGTCATCAATTCAATCAATAAAGTAGATGGTGCACCTCCTGTCAGTCACGCGGGGGGGTCATTAACCCAATCACGCTGAAGGCCTGATCAGACCGAGCCACTCTGTGAGGCACAAAACTTGTCATCTGGCGATCCAGGCGCCCAGTCAGCAGCCTCGCCAGAAATCCAGCCAGTCGGAGAAGGCACCCAAATATCTGGCGGGCTGCGCATTCCCTCGGCCGGTCTGCCGGCCAACCAAATCGCCTCTCCTGCCAGCACTGCTCGCTGGATTCCAAAGACAGGGAGACAGCAACAGACGTGAGGTTCGCGAGAGAAGGTGGCAGCTTTGCAGGGGCACGTTGGGCACACGTGACGGGATCCGCCGAAAAGGCGTATGGAAAACGTGCATTAAAGCTGCGCGACTGACAAACATGGCGGCGTTTATCGTGGTGAGCGCGTTATTAGGAGCCAACGGGAAGCGACTGACAGAAGATCTTTGATGGTCATTGTTTTCCGGAGGCGCCAACATGATTAAAAACGTTTTTTTTTTTCGTTTTTTTTTTTGTTCAGACATGAAAACACGCCACGCACAGACGAAATGCCGATCAACACACGCCGACGCAAATGTGCAATTACAGACGGAGCGGCTTTGGAATGTTAATGTGCTGCCCCATGAATGAAGAATAAAGTTTTTAACTGATTAGTTGAAAGCACATTTTGGCATCAGCGCCATCAGAAAGAGGCTTGTGTGTGCATCTCTGTATAATATTAGGAGAACAAAAAAAAAAATCCAAGTTAAGTTGATATGACAGCCAAGGAGCTTTGTCCAGTCAAGATGGCATAGACCAAAAATTCGGAAGGAAATATGAACATAATATAATAAAAATCAAAGCAGAGATCTGAGCAGAGAAATGGAGAAATTAACAAATGTGCAAATTGGATATGTATACCCATGGCTGATGATGGCGGTGGCATTACAGTCGTGGTGGCAATGGGGGTGAGGTGAGGGTGAGAGACATCGCTCATGTCCGTAATGCCCTAATGCTTCTTAGCTGTATCTGATTTTTTTTTTTTTTTTTTTTTTAACAAATTGTCAGTCTCTTTAATGTTCAGTTAAAATCGTCGGATATGTTGGTACATTTTGGGGAGCATGAAGATGTGGTCGGCTCTTTCTTGGCCTTGTTCAGCCCTGGTGGGTGATGGAACAGGCTCGTCGGGATATATCAACCTAAAATGTGGTTGTCATCATCCAGCCATGTTGTCATTTGACAGATTTCTAGTATTTTATTTAAGGCTACCCTCGATAGCTTTGAGGAAAGGGTTCACCCATTCAAAATGTGAAATTTGAACTTTCCGATGGCCCACGCCAATCCCTTCTTAAAATGAAAGTGGTGGGAAAGCTACACGGTTGTGTACTGTATGCTAAATTTTAATTCTGTATTTTACTTGAAAACATCGGGCGCTTGTGAGAGCGAGAAAATGCACATTAACAAAACCAACTCAGTCTTTGCAGCTAAGCACTTGTCTCTGCTTCTGATTCCACGTACATACCACAGAAGAAGAGACTCAGAGTGTCAAACATGGGCATTGTATGAAGGCAAAGTCATGCGCATGTGGGCGTGTGTGCAAGCGAAAGAATTAGTGAGAGGAACACAGATAATGTTATTAAGGTCGTCTTTGATTCATCCTCGTGTTATTTTATTGCTGCAGTCTTAACGTCTTTGCGGGGTCTCGAGCTCCGGGTGTCCACTTTCCCCACAGGGCCGATTCTAAAGGGCTTTTTTCAGCAATAACACCATAATATTCTTATCTGGGCGGCACAGACACTTACATGCATGTTACACACACAAATACACACATTTGCTCAAGCATGCCTCGATTATGCATCAACATATATTGCTTATTTTCTCACATGAGCACATTAACAGCTATAAAGACATTCCCATATGTGGGTGTACATACAGTGCAAGCCTGTAGATACGCATGAAAATAACATACACTAACAACCAGATGAAGGTAAATATTTGTGACTGTTTTGAATCGCCATGGCAACGATGCAACAGCAAGCTTTTAAATGCTCTGTGTTATTGAAGAACAGGCACAAGCAGTGAACTTTGGTGGGAATTCATTACCATGAATGCAAATGAAGGCTCTGTTCTTAATGAGCTTTATATAGGAAAATCCAGCAGCACCTCCAAACAACTTGATAGAGAAAATGAAAATGTACTTTCATGATAATATAAAATTACTGTAGTTACTTAATATTAATTAATTATTAAAAAATCAATTTCCAGCATGCCACAAATTGGTACCATCAGGAAAAAAATCACACATTTTAGCAAAGCAGTATAAATACATTATGGCATTTCTAGCAATCTAGCAATAACAAACTATTTTTGGTGCTATGGAGTATATACAGTACATGCAAAATAAGTCAATAAGTGCTTATATTATTGCTTTAAAATCGATCTAAAACCCTTTTTAAACAGCTTCTTCACTGCAAAAAAAAGGATTTTAAAGAAAGTAAAAAAGCCTTGTTTTTGCATTAAAAGAAAAATCGTCTTGACAAGCAAATTTTTGCATTAGAAAAGTTATCTCACTTTAAGAAAAATATATCTCATTTATTCTTAATAAGATATCTTAGCTAATATTGAGCAATGATTGCTGTAACGAGATGCAACAATGGTTGGCATGAAATTCCAGCAGAGGAATAAGATTGTTTTTCTTATTTTAAAATTAAGAGCAATCTCACAACTTCTCAGTTTAAAAAAAAATGACACCAATTACAGCTTAATTCATCTATTTTTTATTCCCTATTAACAAGCTGCACAGTGGGAACCTTGCATGTTTTTTGCGCATCACGGTTGTTATAAGATACACCGTCACTGTGGGTGGTTCCACTCCAACCAGAACGGGAGTGAATGGACGACCGGCTGCTTCACGTACAGTTGCACAGCAGAGTGTTGGGCGTCGGTGTGTGACAAAGACTGGATTTGACTGTATGAGTGTGATGAGAGCAGACTGGGATTGGAGCTGACTGAAGTTAGTAAGCTAAGCTGGTAAATTGAGTTCCCGTGTTTTACTTTAGAACTGCTAAATAAACTGAGGAAGTCACCTGACAGGAGTTAATGTACACAATAAAAGTCCACAGGCAAAGGCTTAGAGGAAAATTTCACCACCGGGAAGCGGATTCTGTGATAAAAGTAGCTCAGATATGCAGTAGAATGATACAAATATTCGTAAAACTGGTGCGACATGATTGAAGATGAAGAAAATGGGCACTGATATTGCCTTTGGCTAGAAATGTAAAAATCCTACAATTCCCCTGAATGGTCCAGGTCCGCTGCCCTCCGAGGCCATGCCCACTTTCTCAACTGAAGTGTTTTAAAGGAAAAGTCTTCTAATAGTTTAGCAGCGGAACGAAGCTTGAGCACGAGCCAGAATGCAGGAAATGCAGCGTATGGAGGAGGAAGGGGCCACGGGAGTGAGTCAAGCAGAGTCAGGCAGAGTCAGGCAGAGGCTGATGGATCTTTGGGACACGCAAACAGAAGAGAGATGGAAGGGTGACGTAAAACTGGAGTGAGGGAATTGCATCAGGTCACCTGTACTCGGTTACGTGTCTGGAAGACGTTCCGCCCGTTATCCAAGTGGGCTTCATCAGTTCATGCTGTTCCCACGGCTAGAAGCTAGTCTGACCGTTGGTGGGGAGCTCCGAAATTCAAAGATCAGTGGGTGTTACCTGCTGTCTCAGATGTTGAGGACAGGCGGGCTCAGAGTCTAACCCCGTTAGCGCTCCGTCGTGATTCAATTCCTTGAGATACCCGTGACCTGGACGAATGAGAATATGCAAAGACAGTCAGCAGAGTGAAGCAGACATGTGAGCTTAGGTTAACCGCAATCGCGGGGTTTGCTATAAGCACAGCAGCGGTGCAGGATATAATAATGCTGCAAAGCGTGATATGAGGCCCGCTCATAGTGGGTTTAGCACATGACCTCAGTTTGGTGCCCTGCGGCGCTGAGACTTTAGACTCATGTCAGTAACTCTGACGACTGTTGTTGCACCATCGGATGGAGTTTTAGGAGTATAGGAGTCTAGACAGTGACTACAGTTACGGCCTGGGCATTGCGTAACTGGCAGTCGGCTCTCTGAAGACTGCAATCAGGCGCGGTCAACTTCCTCGTCTTGGGCGAGGTCAGTGTGCAGCCAGTGCTCTCTCGATCCGGCGGGCAGGTAAAGCACAAAGACGCTCAGTCTTCGGCTTCACGAGTCCGCCAGATCATGTGCTCTTCAGACTTTTGCATGCAAATGAGTCGGGTGCTCCGGCTGCAGGCCGCATGGACACTGTTCATTTGCATATAACACAAATGTTGTTGAAAATCTGTGAAGTCCCCCTTTAAGGCTTGACCGTACTGACCTAGCAAACTCCGTTATTGGTAACCATAGCAACATATTCTTCTTTTGTCGTTTAACAGTGGCAGAATAACAGTCTAACGGTACCTTCTGGTGGACAGCAGTAAAATAATGGGAACATCTGTTAAACAAACAAGATAGTAGCCACATCAAATCTTCCATTTTTTTCCTTATAATCCAATGCCCATTCGAACATTCAAAAATCATTATGCATCCCTACTGCCACACTGCTGTGTTAAATACCACTCTTCTGATTATGCAAGACCAGAATGCTATTTAAAATCACACACTGGGGCGCCATTAGGTCCGCATTGTTTGATCCAGCGTGAACAAGCAGAGCTGAACAGGTGGTCAGTGCTGGGCAATCTCTGGATGAGCGGTTCGGTGGCGGACACCTCGGAAACAACTGCAACACCCACAGCGCCACAGCAAAAGCCGCAACCCAGTGAAAAAAGCCACAAGAGTACGGGAAAAAAAACCCTACAACACAAGGGCAAACGCCACACAGCGGAAGTCTCAAACCACAACAGGAGATGGCGACAACGGATTTTGACTCCAATATTTGTGCAGGAACTCGGCGGATTTTGCCGTTTCTTGCCCGTTTAGCGGCAAATGAAATATTGCGTGCTACCTAACATGGACCGCGATGACTGTGATTGTCACAAATGAGCGACGTTGATCATTGTCCTTGAGCACTTTGCCATCAAACGTTAGTCTGTTATGAAGCTAGTTAATGTGAAACGATGTTAATCAGAATCCGGGTCAGAATATTTTATTGAGCCCCAGGGGGAAATCACTTTTGGTAGAGGTGCTCCGTGCAGTATGGGCCCAAAGACGAGTGAGAGAGGTAGTTAAAATGATAAAATTCACAGGTAAGAATCATCAAAATAGATAAATAGATAATATATACATGAATAAATAATATTAAAACACTATATATAATACAAATAAATAGCGAAAGGACAAAATATGTAATAAGTCCATGGCCACAGGCAGGAATGACTTCCTCACCATAACGTCACAGAGAGGGTGGGAGGAGTCCTCCAGTATCCATGGAGAGGATGGGAGGAGTGCTCCAGTATCCATGGGAGGTGTGCTCCAGTATCCACGGAGAGGGTGGGAGGCGTGGTCCAGTATCCATGGGAGGCGTGCTCCAGTATCCATGGAGAGGATGGGAGGCGTGCTCCAGTATCCATGGAGAGGATGGGAGGCGTGCTCCAGTATCCATGGAGAGGATGGGAGGCGTGCTCCAGTATCCATGGAGAGGGTGGGAGGCGTGCTCCAGTATCCATGGAGAGGGTGGGAGGCGTGCTCCAGTATCCATGGAGAGGGTGGGAGGCGTGCTCCAGCATCGACCGCACCTTTGACAGCATCCTCCTGTTTGACGCTGCTGTCAAAGTGTCAAGCTCCGCCCACACATCATCACTGGCCCTCCCGCTCAGTTTGTTGAGTCTGTTCACCACTAACTATTCCCGCCACACATCTCATTGTCATAATCGTGCGTCGCTCACTTCCATTGTCTGGCGTTTCGCCTTCATTGTTGTGGCTTTTACAGTTGTCTGACTGTGAACTAAAAAAATAATTTTAAAAAAAGGGGGGATTTAAAGTAACTGCATCACGACCATGAACGGCAGAAAGAAATGCAGCTAATGTTGTTGGTCAGAAAATCACTTGCATTCAGCTTGTGAAGACAGTAAATTACACACTCGCATACAGCATATCAGTCAATTAAAAGGGGCTGGTCAAGTGCGTTTAAATATTGAATCTGAGTGTTTCATAGGAGCATCGTAATTATACCCTCAACCTCTGGGTTAAGAGAGAGAGACACACACACACACACAGTGTGTGTGTGAGTGAGTGCGCTTGACTAAATGAGTGAGACTGAATGTGGGGTGTAACAGTACACAGAGGTCACCGCTCCGTCCCTCGGTTCTGAGGACACGGTTCTGTGTGAATTCAACAACAGGGAGAAAAAAAACCCAACCAAAGCTCCCAAATAAATAACTCCAGGTTTCTTTTTTTCTGGCGACACAGTTGTGAAAGTTACAATTATTTCCACCTGGCGTCGTTCAGAAGCAGGAGACGGTGCAGCCGTAGTGTATTAAACCGTAAACCCAACATCCACTCTCACATAAGACACATTTTTATGCAGTACTGATAACATTTTTTTTTTTTTAAATGCAATCGCTACAAAAATTGAAAAGTTAAAAAAAAAGTCTTTTGTTAAAAAGAAAACAAAAACAAAATAACATAATGGGAAATATAACATGTGCATCAACAGGTGTTCCCTTTACAGTAAAACGTAACACCACACTAGCACATTCAAAGCTTGAGGCCAAAGCAAAGAGGGGAAGGGCTGATTTTGTGCCCTGTGATGTAACAACAACACACGCGCCTCGTCTCATCCAGCGTCCGATCCACCACTTCCATTCCACCCGTGCTGACGCCCAGCGGGAGCGAGACGTTTTCCACGCAGCTGATTTTTCCTGCGTGTCCTCACACCTCGCCGGAGTCACTCCTCTCCGGCATCTCGATGCGCTCCCTCCATCCCCCGCGCGTTTGTCGTTTCAGTGGCAGCCGACGGGCAGCTTCTAGACGCTTCGCCACCATGGCTGGAGTGTCGGCACTGTCACAAGTGACCGATTTTATTTGCCACATAACTGCATGCACTAAACAGTTATGTTGGAATCGTGACAGTTTGGGACGCATCCCTGGGCCAGATTATGAAGAATGAATAAAACGGAGGGGGGAGAAAAGTCACAGTGGACTGTCTCCCAAAAAATTGCAGTATTTTCCCGAACGACTAAACGGCGTTGTGAATCATGTTTTTGAGGGCTACATATTTTTGTTCCAGCGAAAAGCCGATGATATGACGCCATCTTCATAGAAAGCGGCCATGTTGGTGGCTGGGTGGAGCAAATCTGACTTTGGAGTGAGAGACTTTTTTTTTTTTTTTTTTTTTTTTCCTTTTGCAAAAC
>CAAKHG010007544.1:34884-47633 GCA_901007715.1 Dactylopterus volitans
TTTTTTGGGGTTATGTTTTTTTTTTTTTTTTTTTTTTTTTGCATGTTGCAACAGTAAGTTTCACATCTGCAAAACGGTGTCTCTTGCAGACCGGATCTTTTTTTGTAACTATGACAACAAGGGCCATGTTGGTGGCTGTCAGTGAGGGAGCAATTAGACGCAGAGAGCCTGATGCAGGTGAGTTAGTTTGGCTGATTAATACGGATAAAAACACACTCCCAACTTTACCATGCGGGATGCTTTGCGTAGATAATGAAACTAGACCAAAGATGTTTAGCAGTCAAAACCCGGCACAAACATGACGGGAATCAAAGAGACGCAGGTGATGACTCCCACACACACACACGCACACGCACGCACGCACGCACACACACGCACGCACGCACATCAGGTGACTGGATGACAGGCGTGGTCATGTCACAGTGTGTCTCCCATCAACGCACACTGTCGCAAATTCTGTATGTTTGCAAGATAATTCAAAAGATAAAAACGTCTCATGTCATTGAGGATTCAGTTTCGCCGCACAGGAACACATCTTTTTTTCCCCCCCTCTTTTTTCTTTTTTAAGCAGGCGGGATCGGTGGCTCGCACGGGTGTCTGACACTGCCTGTGAACATGCCCCCGTTATGCGCTGCATATGTGAAGTTTAACGCACTGCATAAAAACCGCGCGTGTGTGTAATGTGATGCTTTCATGCTGGTTCCTGCTCCTCTCCAGTGGTCTCCTCTCAGCGGTGGACTAACCCCACAAGCACAGAGCTGTCAATCATGAACTGATAACACACCCACACACACGCGAGAGCAGACACAGCTATGCGGGCAGGCACATGTTGGCGGGCGGCAGAAGCGTTCATTGTCTCACGCACACGCGCACACACGCGCGCACACACACACACACAGAGGCAAAAGGGAGAGTCAAACAAATTCAGGCACATACAGCATTTGCATGTATTTGATGTAAATCATATTTCTGAACCATGTGGAGATGATAGCAGACAGCAGACACTAATTAATTGCACTGAACTGTGTTAAAAAGTGGTCCAGAATGTAATATGAATGGAACTAAAGTTTGAAGATATAGATTTTTTTTTAGTTTTTATAGATTTTTAGTTTAGTTTTTTTTTTTCTCAGGGGCCCAACCCCCAGATTTGGTCCCCTGAAAGTTGTGGCTGCGGCCCCGCTGACACATCTTCTAAAATGCATTATATAAACGTTTTAACCAATCTCTAATGACTGAGAAGGGAAAACATCTGCAGCATTTTCACCATTTGATGCAAAAAAAAAAACCCAAAAAAAACATGATGTTCATTTTACTGGCATAGTCCTATAATGATCACTCTCTCTGAGCGCCTCATGGGTGAAGCACGCCCACAGTAGCTCCTGCAACACGAGCGCAGCATAGCCACATCTCATCTGCATATCTGCAAATATCACGGGGCAAAAGACATGAAACGTATTGCAGGTGAATAAATACAAAGTGGAGCTGCCCACGCACATCAGCATGCTGCTTGGTATATTTTGTCAGCGCGGAGAGCGAGAGAGAGAGAGAGAGACAGAGAGAGAGAGCGAGAGAGAGAGAGAGAGAGAGTGGCAACATCACCGAACCACGGGAGGCTTGTAGTGTAAGTGCGAGCCAAATAGATAACCGGAGCAACATAAATCAATGAATAAGATTCCAGCCTCTTGTGTTATTAGAGTTCTTTTCTTAGGCCCGGTGAGGACGCCAGAACATGCCATCCTTAAAAAAAAAAGCTGCCGCGGCCGCGCCAATGGCCGCCACGCGCCCGGCGTGGAGCGAGATTAAAAAGTAGCTGTGTGCCTTTCGACTGCTGTCATTAGCGCGACGAAGTTCCCCGGCAAAGTTCAGCTTCGCTGTCATTTAAAAAGACATTTGAAAAAGCGGCAGCTGGGTTTGAAGGCCTCAGCCTGCTCTCACGCTGCAGCGGCAGCCTGACAGCCAGACACACGGGAGTTGTTTTCCCTCAGCCGCTCTTTCTCCACCATATCAGTATTTAAATGGGCCTCCCATTCTCATGTGGCGAGAGCTCGGACTGCACATTTCACCGCTGATGACAACTAATTTACTTTTTTTAATAATATTTTTATTCCCTTTAAAACCACCTATCTTTCAGGGTGCGTTAAATCTAGCTCGGCCGCCTCTACCGGACGCCCTTTTATCACCATTCCGAGACAGTATAATGTCTGCTTTTAATAGTATAGAGCCATGGCATTGGGAGTATAAGTCGAGCAGATAATCATCTTTCAGTTCTTCCAACAATTTAGCTGACAAAGCTTTAACCGCCGCGGCTACTAGAAGATATGGGGGGTGTTCATGATTTACAGCAATCTATTAACTTTTACCCCAAACTGAGCTACATTCTGAAAACGTGAGAAGCCTCAGCAGATCTGCAAAAGGAGATTTTTATTTTTTTATTTTTATATTTTCATAATCGCGAGTTCATATACCGTATGTTCTATGGCTCTGTGTGCGTGGGTGTGGGTGTGTGTGGGTACAATACAAAATCTGACTGATGCTGTTTGACAAATGATAACCAATATATAGTTAACAAGGTCAGACAGCCCTCTGCTCCGAGCACCAGAACACTAATCAAAGCCCTTCTAGATACTGTTGGCAGAGTCTCTTCGAGTGTGTCCTCTTGCCTGTATGATAGAGTGGTATTATTATAGTGGCAATTGATAATACAAAGTCCCCATGAAGAGACCTCCTGCTAGAATTAAACTAACATTAGGAAAATCAAAACATCTGAACAGAACAACCGAGCGGTTCCCATTCTAATTAAAGGTGTCAGGTTGCATCACTCTGTCATCCGAGCTGTATTTTAAGCCCGCGCTCGTCGTCGCTCGTGTTAACTTCAGCTAATTTCAAATCAAAGTATAGCCTGTTATTTGGCATCGATTCTCCGTGCCATCGGAATAAGAGGATGATTAAGGCTCATTTTCCAGGGGGTTATGTAAGTGTGCTGTGATATTTCCAAGTTAGACTGAAAACATCAAACAAATCAGGATGCTTTATACTCCAGGAGAATACTTTTTTCTTTTTGTTTTAATTCATCTGGTTGCTGGTAGTTTGTCATTTGCATATTTAACCTTTTCTCCCTCACTCTCGTCTTGCTTTAACACGTCACATCAAATCAGGTCGAGAGCAGCAGCAAACAAGTCAGAATTCTGTTTACTTAACGAGCGATACTGGTAGCCCACTTCCATATTAATAACAATCATATGCTAATATTTTTTTTTTTTTTCGAGCAAGATAATTAAAAATAAGTTTGCTGGTGTTTATTCACAGTTCTCCACTGAGTCGACACGCAGCTCGAAAACACACACTCGAAGGTCTGAAATGTTCCTCATTAGACAAGAGATCTATCAAAGTTTACACTGGTCACTCACAGTTAGTGGGGTGAAGTTGCTTTGTAGTTTGGTTATAAATTTACATGGTTGCCACTCTATTTGGCGCGCTTCTTAATTAGAGGAGAAACAAAATAATGCACAGTCTTGCGCGTGTGTGTGTGTGTGTGTAAGTCTAGGATCCCTGTTTTCAATCTGTGTCTTTCATCCTACAAGTCTGGCAAGAAAACTTCTGTGAATATTTGTCACTTGAGCAGTTCAAGTGAGGCTCAGTAGCAGTTATTTGAATTGAAATATGTAATCATCTGACTCGCAGCCAGCGAACACTCCTACGCACATAAAATTATTGTGGAATTATTTTTTACATTGATGTATTTTACATCTATTGAACATTATGCCCCCTCCCCTCCCAATACTTCAGTCCAATATTGTATTAAGCCCTCTTTTTTTCTTCATTATTTTAAAAACAACCGCATCATTGCGTTTATATTTTTCATCTGTCAAACGGGTAAATGCAATGTTCATAAATCATCAACCATTTTCGTTAGAGCAGACCTTCAGTTTTTTTTTTTTTTTTTTTTTTTGCAGCAAAGATTTGTTCTTTATCAATTTTTAATATCTGTACACAGTATTTATGAGTTAAGAGACAGATTGAGGTTATGGTATAAAAAAAAAAAGAAAAAAAAAAAGGCTTCAACTATGGCTGGGCAACTGAAACATTGGTTGTGAACAAAGTTAACACAAATATCCCTGCCATTCTCCTCACCTTAACTCTTGTTATATTTCGTCCTTTGTTTTTGTCTTTGTCTGATGTCACAGATCTAGCATACAATAGGTACAGGGGAAAAAAAAAAAAACACTTTGGAAATGTCAGATCAGCACAGTTAGACCCATTTTCTTCAATTTAAATCACTTGAACTTGAGCCCTTTGAAATTCAGTAAGAGACAGTTTGGACTGCAATTTATGCTGAAACAGAGTGCATAAATGTGAAATAGAGAGGCCGGTGCATTTTCAAGTGAGATTATGGTAATCACGAATGTTACCCTTAATTGCAGCACAAAGGCCAAACTATACAGAATTAGCAGTGTGTTATTATACAACTGTAATTGTAATCTTGGAAAATAACACAATTACAATCAAGCTCATATTGTTTGCGGTGCGCTTTACTCTGTCAAATGGAACATGTGGCTGTTAACATCCACATGTGCCTACAATAGAAAACCTATTATTCCTATTGTGTTTGTTTCCATGTGTTATGCAAAAACTATTTCCATAGTTTTGATGGGCTTTTTTTGTGCGTGTTTTTGGAAATTAAAAAATTCAAACAGTTTGAAGGAACTCGACTGATGTAGTAAGACCCAAAACTTGATATTATAGTATTCAGAGTTTTCAGGTAAAAGCGTGCATGTGCTTTTTAATGATGGTATGTGCTAACAATAGCATTAATGGCTATAATGAGCCAAAGGCCACATGGGGAGAAGCAAAAGCCTTCAGAGAATAATCACTGTGAATCTAGCGATGAAAACTCCGGCGAGTGCCAATCCTCAGTTCAGCTCTCTGCATTATTCATTCGCTGACAGCCAAACAAATATTAACATATCAAATATTAACATAAATTCCCACGAGGCATTTATACCACTCGACAGCTAAAAAGGGCAGTTTAACGCCACATTTGAAGCCGCACGTTTGAAAGTTAAAGAAATGCATCGATGTCGGTACAAGAGAGGCGCCGGCTGCTCAAGCACAACGATTACATGCGATGTAACAGGCCGGCGAATCAGCCGATGGAGGCTCGTTTCAGTTCAAAGCCACTGCTGTGATTTTTCCACATTTAGGCTTCTTAATGACTCTGAGAAAGGTAGAAAATGGGAGAGACGCGACTCAGCTGACCCTTTGCTTTACGGTGGAGTGGAAAACATCATTCTAACTCATTCTTGTGATTACAAAAAGAATTAAGGAACATTTCCTGATTATCTTCTCACTACGCGCATTAGAGAAATCTGGCTTTTAGTCAAAGCTCAGAAATACAATTTCGGGACTCAATATTTTAAACACATGATTCACACAATTTCTTGTTGCTATTCACCGTGCACACACCGCAATCATTTCTTGGTGTAGCGTTATCTGACTTCAGTTGAGGTCAGTTCTCTTGATTCTTGTAATATTCTCACATATTAAGATAACTTCAATGTAAAACAAGCTGTTTTGCGATTATCTCAAAGTAATTTTCTCACACAATCTCACTCTCACGAGTCGCATGTCTCATTTGGTTACATCCAGTAAGTTCTGCTCATGAAAATGCACTACTTATTAAGTAAATAAAGTGATTCAGAAATTTAAAAAAACAAACAAAACAAAAAACAAAAAAACATCATGTGCATACTCTACTGTATTCAAAGTAATAAATTATGACCACTGACTGGTGAAGTGAGTCGCACTGATTATCTCACTATCATGCCACCTGTCATTGGGATATTTTGGGCAACAAACAATTTGAACAATTTGTCCTCAAAGTTAATGTGCTCGAAGCAGGAAAAATGGGCCTCTGGAAGGATGTCAGCGACTTTGACAGGGGACTAACTGTAGTGGCTGGACGACTGGGTCAGAACATCTCCAGAACCGCAGCTCTTGTGGGATGTTCTTGATCCGCAGAAGTCAGGAACCACCAAAATACGTCCAAGGAAGGAGAAGCGGTGACCGATATTCAGTAAAAACGATGGCAGTGGCCTCATTCAGCAGGATAATGCGCCCTGCCACAAAGCAACAGTGGCTCAGGAATAGTGTGAAGAACACACCCGGGCTCAAGGTGCTCCCAAGATCTCAATCCTATTAAGCATCTGTGGAACGTACTGGACAATAAGTCCAATCCCTGCAGGCCCAACCCCGCAACTTACAACTTACAGGATTTATCTGAAGGGAAAATACGAGCACCGTATGAAGAGCGTCGCTCAGTGATCATGAAAATTAAAATTTTCAACTTTCATTCAAATTTGCATATTGACGATGCATTCACTTCATAAATTATAACCCGTCGCTCTCCCCTAAACGAAAGTAGATAAGCTGCTTTTCCAAGTAAAAAGGATGGGTATCAGCAATACTAGACCTGTATTTATACTTGGTATAGGAATTACACCAAATTTTGCACACCGCTATTCGGCGTGCCATTTTCAAATCCCACCAGGTGTAAAGGCTACCTGTTGAGCATGTTCATCTGTGTCCTCTTCTGCCCTTCACAATTTTCTGTGTTGTCTTTACGTCTGCCAGCCTAGCTTACATGAATTACCTTGTCTTTCTCCGTCTCCCGGTTTCCCATCTACCTCGGCACGTCGGCCACAGGAATCAAATTCTCAGGTTTAATTGTCTCCTGCCCTTTCGGACTTATCCAAGCTCTCGAACTGGCAGGATGTGTCCGGGTTTTTTTTAGAAATCCCTTACCCCTTTTAAAACATTAATTCATAGAGGCAACATTTAAGCCGCTCCATGTCATCCCTTGGATGTCTGCAATATGGCTCAGTTTAATACATTATTTAATCCCTCCATTATGATAAGGGCAACACACAGAAGATGGACACGGAGTGGCAGAGTGGTGGGAGTGGAGGAAAGAGGGGAAAAGCGAGAAAGAGAGAGAGAGAGGGGGCTCGACCTGACAAGTAACTGGCTTGTCTGACCCTCTTTGATAGTGTCTGCGTAACGGTTGACCCTGATGGAAGAAAGAAAGAGGGCAATAAAGGCTAGGGGGAGGGAGTGGGAGATTGATGACATTGGCTGCAACCTTTTCTTAGAGAGAGACATGAAGGTGAAAGAGGCAACGGGCAAATCCACGACAAGAGGGGAGGGAAGAGAGGAGTTGCGTTCCAGCACAAAGAGGAACGGAATAAGTTATGTAAATCATAACGCCATCAGCATTTCTTTTTTTTCTATTTCAAATGATATTATTTAAATGGCCAGATCATGGTGTTCGGCTGCAGGAAATCCTTGAGGCCATATCGGCTCTACTCTGAAGGTAAAAAAAACCCTTCACATTGCCGATGGAGCGGATATGGCAGTGCACAAAATGACGTGAAAATAAGAGCAACACTGGATATGAATGCACACGCGTTCGGTCCACCGGTGTCGACGCCAAGCAGCCAGCTCATTGCGGATTAACACAGACTATAAGTGAAGTGCTACACAGCCTCAAAAATGTAAGTAAACTGGACACGAACTCAAGAGTCGCCCTTCTTCCTCTGCATCTGCAGCAAGCTCAGAATAGGGCAGTTTGGTGGTTCGCCAGGTCGGCAGCACATGGTGCAACATTGCACCAAATAATACACATTATGCCAAAAATGTAAAATGCTTCCACAGCTGTGGTTCATTTCCTTCGATCTCATCTGTGTTTATTCAGTTTTGGAGTCCAAGTTGACTTCCTGCAAACCCAGCACGGGTAAAACATGAAGTCACATTTATCGACAGACGGCAGTTTTGACTCATCACCCTCCATTCTCGACGCATCTAGGAAGGCACTCGTTCTGGCCCATGTTCCACCCGGTGTGGTCAAATTTGGCGGATAGTTTTTGCTGATTCCTGCTAAAAACTAAAACTGACAGGGGTGGGTGAAAGCCCAGCCTCAGCGGCGGAAGTAGCATCCAAACAAATTTCACTCCAGTGATTGGCAGGAGGGCATACTGCGCTTGAAAGTTTGGATGGTGAAAATGAAGTCTCAAATTGTTGCTTAGGAGCGTCGTTCATCATTATTAGTCAAGCTGGAAGCATGACCTCACCTGTCAAACAGCCACAAAAACATGTTCCATCAAATACGGATGCCGCAAAAGTAAAAGATTCTCGTCAGGACTTGAACTTTAATCACTTTTAATGAAGACAAGGAGCAGAACACATCGGCTTTAACCAATTTTTGAGAAAAAACAAAACAAAAACAAACGATGTATCTGGGGAAACATTTTTGAGTGCTTATGTTTCTAGCAGTTACCACGGTAACCAAATTGAGGAGCTGGGATAATTATACAGGAGAAAACTAGCATGAAAGGTTGTCATGCATGCACGCCATGCAAGTGTCACTTTCAGCATCACGCAGTCCTGTGATTAGTCATCTCAGCTCAAACAAACTCCACCAGAGTTTTGTCCCTGATTTCAAGGGTAAAAAACACACGTGGGTCAGAGCAATGGAAGAGGGCAGAGGGTGGAGAGGGTCACACACATCGACACCGATGTGTGCGAAAGGAGCGAGAAAAACAAAAGGAGTTATGAAATGAATAGGGAGAAAAAAGGGATTCAAGTAAGCGACACGCGAAAGAAAAGCAAAGCGAGGCGCCACTGAGCGTCAAACGGGGAGACTGAACTGATCGAAGCAAGCAGTCGTAGATGGTGGTGCTCATCATGCGTTACTTCAGGATATGTAATTTCTTCTTGGCCCGTTATAAAACACTCAAGGAATAATACAACAGACGGAGGCATACACACATTACACAAAGTATAAAGAGAAGAAGAAGAGACCTTCACAGCTCATAAGCTGGAAACCAACAACATCTGCATCTCAGGCCTACAGAACCGTCATGCTGGGGCAACATCGCAACATCCTTGCACACAAATGCTAATCAAACCGCAATGCTCAAATAAAACACTGCAGCCAGAAGACAGCGGCAGCACATGGAAGCAGCTGTAACGCGACATGGGGCACAATCAAACACGATTCTATGATTGGAATTTTTTTTTTTTTTTTATTTTGCTTCCTTGACCTCGCTGGAGATGGAAAATTCCAGCCTGCTCAGAAAATCACTTTCAATGAATATCAGAGACCGGTGGTGCCATCGGTTTTGGCCCATTGTGGATTTCGCTCAGTCCCGGCTTTGTCAAACAAATGCAAGATGAAACGTGCTGATGAGAAAAAGTCCTCAGCCATATATTCATATTATCAAAACAAATGCAGACCCTGCATCTGAAAAGCGCATAATGCCTACAACCGTCGCCTGGCTCGCCAAGGTGTCATGATTTCGCCGATTGCACATTTCACTTTGAAGCGGCGGCATCTGCGTCTTTGTTCTGACAAACCCCGGGTCCCGTTTTAACCCAGTGTGTCGTCACATGTTCATTATAGCCACCGCAGCCACGCGAGATCCGAGCTATAGTGTAGCTGGATTTTTCGGCTGCTTGCGATATCCCTGCAGCAACAGGTGAGGCTGTTGTGGAGGTGTTCACAGCCGCTGGGGTAACATGGCTAATTTCCCTGATGTTGGCGGTCCGCATAGGCCTGGTGGTTGAAAGAGCGATCCCTAATATGAGTCTCTAGCGGACTTCTGCACTAAGTGCGATGGTTGCGAGGCATTGTCACAGTCAGCTTGGTTGGTGTCTTCCAAGTTCCTTTTTTTTTTTTTTTTTTTTTTTAAATGTTTAATGGGCCAATATAGGGGACAAATAGTCTGGCCATTTTGGAGCCATTTCTCTCATAGATCCTCTGGGCTGCAGCCTAGGCCAACCTGTGCATTAATCCACACGAGAGCGAGGGCTCGACAAGGATCTGGCCTCCCTCCATCGAATAGGGACGCGTTTGCCAATATAGAAATACGACATAAACTCGTGCATAAACTCGAGGAAGAGACACGGCAAAGTTGGAGAAAAACAGCAAGAGCAGGAAGGAGAAGGGGAAAGCAGCGCAGATTAAAACAGTAAATAAGATTAAGACTATGTACAGAGGCAAAAGGAGTTTGCTCTTGGTAACACTTATAGCCACACACATAAAAGCTATTGGTTTATTGAATGAGGATTATCAGGTGGGGATTAGGAGTCTGAGTCAAAACCAAACAGCGTCGAGGCCGAGTCAAGTCCAAGAGCTGAAAGGGTTGTGTCCGCATTAAAATCGAAGGGATTAAGGACTGAGACCTAGTTAAGGCCTTAAAGGGTTGAGATTCTGAGTCACGACCGAGGCCTGAAAGGGTCAGGCCCGACTCAAGACTTTCGGGGTACATCAAAACCGAGTCAAGACTAAATCCAAATTAAAGCCAGGTTAAGTATTTAGAGGAAGCAGGATGAGACGAGGACCTAATAGAAAAACAAGTCAATTCTGCAAGACAATGGATAAGAAAGACGGGCAGCTTGCTAACGGGATTGTAAATTGGTGCTGAACACTCAGGCAAATGAACTCTTTTGGAACATCTGCGCATTTGTCATCACTATAAACCCCCACATCATTGTTTGGAGCGGCATGCAGCTACAGCTCTCGCTCACACTCCCCCTCATGTTGTCAGTGATTTCATTGGAATAATTTGATCGCAGTCTTAAAATTGTTGCAGTACTGCGACTAATCAAAACAATCACTAAAAGTACATTATTTACAGTACCTTGTGTGCGGAGTCCCCCTGTTTTGTTGTGGGTGGGAAAATACGCGAGCGCACAAAAGGCAACTTTTCAGGTACTGCCTAAAAACTGCACACTCTCCACGTCAGGAGGAAAGGCATACAAAGGGAAATGAATAGAAACAATTCGGGCGGGCGGGGGGCGAGGTGGCGAAGAAAAAGACGTAAAAGTGATATAAAAGTGCGAGTCACGAAAGACAAAGCAGGCAAGGCACGAGGAAATGAGACAGGAAAAAGATACGGCAAAGCGGGGAAATACATAAGAGGGCGAGGAGAATGACAGATCGAGGCAGAGAGCGAGAACCCCCGACGGCAGATAAACGAACATGCGAGAGCAAGGATGGAGGAGGAGTGTTGGGAAGGAGAAGACGTTGGCGGTGTGCAGATTTCTCCTCTATTACATTTCTGAAAAGAGAGAAAACAAGGGATGCAAGGCAGAGATAAGAGGAAGTTGATTAAAGAGGCACAGCCAAAAGAAAAGAGGCCCTGTATTTAGCATTCTCCTGGCACTGCGGAGGCTTATTTTCATGCCCTAGTTTGTCAAAAATGAGAGGGAGCCAGAGGGTAACGGCGGAGGAGACACAAGCGTCGAGCACACAGATAGTCATGTTATGTGATTGAGACGGGGAGAGAGAGAGAGAGACAGAGAGGGGGAGAGAGAGAGGGGAAGCGAATGTGAAGCGGGCCGAGCGGGCGAGCGACGGCGAGAGCGAGAGGAGCACTTGGTGTAATTATCAAACCCTCGACATCGTTTCTCCGCCACATGCCACACTTGAGGGGGCAAAGTGGGAGAATGCATTGTTGCGCGCAGATGTTGACAATTACATAACAGCCAAAAATAAGAGATACGCTTTTTTTTGTTGATGTTGGGTTTTTTTTATTGTGTGTGTGTGTGTGTGTGTGTAGGCGTGTGCGCGCGTGTGTGTGTGTGCGCATCTGCGGCATCTCATTTGTACCGCTGAATACAATAGGTTTGAACTGGTGATAAGGCCTGGTGGGAGGTTCATCAGAAGAAGGCAGCGCTGTGTGTGTGTGTGTGTGTGTGTGGTCTTCACCCAGGCTTTGAATAGACTTTGAGGCTAAGAGGATGGTTTTAGCCGGCGGTTCAAATTTATAGCTTTATTTTCCTGTGCTGTCTTTTCTTTTCTTTTTTTGGGCTGTTTTACTCCATTTCTTTCCAAAAGAAATTTTTTCCTCCCTCTTTGCTGCAAATCTCCTCTATCAGGAGCCAGGCTTTTCGCTCAAAACAGCAAATAGAGAATGCTATTTGCACGGTTACGCCTCCTCGTATTATCTCTGCGCACAAGAAAGCAGGTAAACAAACAAACAAACAAACAAACAAAAAAAAAGGGTCAAATGCAATTAATATATGCGCACAGGTAGACACATGAAGTAATGAGCAAATCAAGCTACCAGCATGTGTAGTCACACTGCAGCGCGAATATGAATGATTAATCAAAGTCACGGGTGAAGATGCGTTTCCCTGCTTCCAATCCGGCGACACTTCCTTTCCGACTCTCTTCCACTGCGCGACACGGGAAGTGCAATGACTAAGCAATTCCTATATCAGCCGCTAGATGCCAGTCAGGAGAGAGAAATCAGATTTCCCGGGGTTCCGACACGTGAAATCTACACGAGAGGCTGAGCTTGTGAAGTTTGGCCTTTTTTTTTTTTTTTCCCCTTCGGCGAGCGCACTGGTGAATGTCACACTGCAAGCGTCAGCTGAAGTCTGCCGCTGTGACGTCGGGCAGCTCGCGTTTGGCGCGTCTCACCTCCTGCCCAAAACGCCCCGCTCGCCCGACTCTGTGAGCCTCACCGAGACCGATGACGCCGCGATTGGGAAAACTGGGGGAAGTGGCGCTTTAAAGCAAATTCGGCAGAGGGGAATAAGTAAACACACCGCGGAGGTGATGGGCTGCTTCTCATCACTTGTCCTTTTGCTCCTGCCCCCCCCCCCCCCCCCCCCCCCCCCCCCCCCCCCCCCCCCCCCCCCCCCCCCCCCCCCCCCCCCCCCCCCCCCCCCCCCCCCCCCCCCCC
>CAAKHG010007548.1:5848-33810 GCA_901007715.1 Dactylopterus volitans
TTTTTCTAGTCTAATCATGGAATGTATCTACTGTCATCGTATGTTTTTGCCCTCTGGGGCAGCATTTACTGGCCAGTACAGACAAAATTTAAATATAGCAACAAGGACAGCAGCCAATTTGTCCTTGAGGAAGCCTGGCATCCATTTCTCCCATCGACCCTGACTTGTACATTTCATTAAAAAGTTTTGTTTCTCCAATTTATTTTTCCATCTGCTGAATATGCCTCCTCCAAGGTCAGGCACTCCAAAAACACACATACACAAAGCAGAGCACTTTCCATAATGACTTGAAGTCACATGTCAAGGTGGGAATCTATTGAAAGCACTGGAGCAAGGAGAAAACGGTATGGATTTCCTTTTTCTAATACATAAAAGTATAACATTAGTGATGCCAATTCCAGGGATTCTGGAAGCTGTATTCTAATCTTAATTCCTGCAGTTTGTATGCTGTTTGGGCAGTAGCGAATATTTTATTGTGAATGTGTTATGTGTAAATAATTTATAACACATTGTGAAGGATTTAAAGAAATGGTGCATTTTAAATTCCTGCACAGAAGATATAACTATGAATATGTTTATTTATCAGTAAGAAAAAATAACCTCTTAAATAGCATTTATTTGCATTGTTTTGCAGGTGTGTTTGTGCGCATGCACGTGCACGTGCACGTGCGTTTACTTTAATGACATGGGTGCGGTTCAGTGATTCAGACACTCAGACACCTGCACACACAGTGTATAATATCTTTAATAAAGGCCAGTTAGCAGAATACCTCGTTCAATGCTCTGTCACGAGTCCTTCATTAAACCCTGATATAATAAAAGTTTTAAACACTTCAGTGCCTGTGCCGTTGCTCTGTACCAATGAAATATGCATGGAGTGTGTATTGACTTCCATATCTGCCTGCTATTACTCTCAGCTGTGAAAAGCAGCACTCGTTGGGTAAGGGAGAAAATTAAGTAAAGAAACAATGTAAACCAAAGAACACATCTATGGGCATGCATCCCCATTGTCATCTACTGACCTCAAGGGAGCACCACCCCGTTTGAAGACACGACACGTATTGATCAAGTGACCGACAAAATTATCATGAAGTCGATGGAGGGTGTGAGAGATTGGCTTTCCTGCCCTTCCTCCTCTGACACATTAACACTGATTGGCCTGGTAAAGTCAATAGGAAGCTTGGTTGCCATCTTCTAGCCATATTCAGTAACATCTCGAGCAGGAATGACTGATTACATTTGGCAAATGCTGATCATTTTCCCACCTTTTAGTGACTGAGACCATGTCATGCCACCTTACATTTTGTTTGGACCAGTGAACAGAGTATAGTATGTGTCTCTTGGTATTTCACTGTTTGGGCTTTCCAACAATCCCCACAACAGAATTGCCCAGAAGCACCTTGATGATGTTTCAACCAGTTCCTGTGAAATTTATATATTTTTAAACCCATATGAGCAATAAAGACGTTTTAAATCTGATGTGAAACCCCTCATCCCAGCAAGTATTTTATTACTTTTGCAATGTGTGCTCAATTGCCAGGGAACTTAATGAACTGGTGGTGTAGGGACTGGGATGAGCTAAACGTTTAACAGCAGCAAATGAACAGAGAGCCGAGTGTGAACAAAGAAGGCGGAAGGAAAGGATGAAATAAATTGACAAAAGACACGTCGGATGACTGATTTTTGTCACCCTTTTTCCTGCTTTGATTCTCTCTGAATTGTTAGGGTTAAACTGTGTGGGACTGTGTCAAGGGTTGAAAAAGACAAATGTCAAATAATTCCTTGCAGATTTTACTCAAACAAGAAGGGACATAACTCTTTCAGTGCATGACAGGCCAAGCGCTGTAGCGAGTCTCGTGTTAAACAGTAGGTCTTGTGCCAAACCCATATGTCGTTTTCGGGCATTTCACGAGCTGCATTCATAATACATGTTTTGTAGAATTTCGCTTTAGAACACGTGGCTTTTCACATGTGAATACAGGTTTTCGCATGTGCGACATAATAAAGTCCAAAAGCCGCGTGGGACAGTTCAACGATGTTACACGTATGAAAAAACACATGTGCATTTTTCTAATCCGAAATGCTGTTTCACGTGATTTTCAGATGGTCTCGGATGCGCATAAGAATTACAAGAGCATGGCTGTATCACAGTGAAACATTTGAATACCACAAATGCTTGTCTTGTCTCGTCTTGTCTCTGCAGATGCCACCCTGATCCGCCTGTCAATCTCTCGCTCCATTCTTCCCTCACTTGTGAACAAGACCTCAAGATACTTATCCTCCACTTGGGGCAGCATAACCTCTTTGACCCAGAGTGGGCAATCCACCCTTTCCCGGTTGAGAACCATGGCCTCAGATTGCCGCATCACCACTGTTCCATGACCAGGACAACCACAAATGCTTGTTCATGCTTGTTCAGGTTTGCTTCTTTGTCTGTATAAATTCTGTGAGTGAGCTTTTGTCCTTACTTTATTTGCCTTTTTCCATTACAGTAGAAGATGGTGGTCATGCTGTTCAGCCTTTCCATTAACGTGTTTCCTCGTGGGATTGTGTGTCCTCTTGCATGTGAGACATCAAAAATAGATGTGTGAGTGGTCTTTTAAGGAGGTACAGTAATCTGGCTTAACTTGGGACACTTTAAGCAGTGACTGTTGCAAATGACTGTCAGGATGTCAAAGTCGAGCAAGCAGCAAAGATCAATTTAAATATATTTATATGGGACTCACTATGGTCAGAGCATTATCAGCAGAGGTTTACTCTGTTCGTCACTCCTAAGAGGGAGGACAGCACTTAAGGGGGCTTTTGGACATGCTAAAACAGTGTTGTTGCAGCTTTTCAACCAGCATTATAAACAGCTTGGGGGCTAAATGAACAGATAGCTCTTTTCAGTGGATTTTTTTAATTTCTTTCATTTTTATTTTGGTCTGGATTTCAGGTTGTTTGGAGCAAACAGTTTGGGCCAATTTTCTTTTTTTCTTTTTTTTTTTCTAACTCTAGAGTCCATGATAGTTGGCATCACTAAACAGGCACATCTGCTGTGTACCATAACAGGAACCTGGCCAATCGTTGGACTTAGCTGCCCAAATGGTTTATGATTGGATTCTCTAACAGATGCTGGAGGTTGCTAGCTGGTGACGGTGATGGTCCATTAGATAAGGGGAAGCAGATCTGCAGATCTATGGTCCAATTAATTAATATTAAGATGGGCTGGATTTATTTCACAGCTTCTCCACCTTAACAGTACTCAAAGCGATTTGCATTGCATTACTATAATTTTGCTCCTGCTCAGGCACACAGTCATTCATACACTACCTGCTCTTTAGGAGCAATTAGGGGTTCAGTGTTCTGCTCAAAGACAGTGTGGCACTTTGACTGAGGTAGTAACCTTCCAATTACTAGACAGCTACTGTACCTCCTGAGTAATGCCGGCCCCATAGAGAGAGAGAGAGATGTGCTTCAAGGCTAAAAGTGATCGACCTGGCTTTCACTCTATTCTAATACAAGATCAAGTCTCAGAAGGAGTAGCTCAGTTGCTAATTAAAACTAGAATTACTGCCTTGCAGTGGAATGCCTTCGCCAGTCAGTCAAATTGCAGTTTGCATCCAATTTTGTCTAAAAGATACATGAGGGGCCTCCACGCTGGGAGGTGTGCTCGGTCTGCCCGTCAGGACTTCATACTGGAGATTGCTCAGGCCTGGGGGTCCGGGAGGCGCTGCACTTAGTGCAGAGTCTGCTCCAGTCTATCCGAGTCGGGGTGGTCTCAGTGGCGGCGTTCCCTGCGGCCGTAGGCCTGGACGCCTCTCAGTGTGGATGAGCTCCCAATGAATGGTCGTTCTTCTTCACTTGGATCCTCAGTGCCCTGCCATGTCACTGCCATATTACTATTGTAACCGTGTATGTGTGTCTGCACACGCCATATTTGAAAAGAATTCCTTTGGGCATTCCTGAGAAAGTTGTCACTGGGACTTTTGACCTCCTTATCATGAAATTCAAATCAGTTTGCACTAACTATTGTTGACATTTGTGCCAAATCTTAATTCTTGAGATATCACATTCATGAGAATGATAAGGATCACAGTGAAGCTGACATTTTAATCTTTTGATTACAAGATTCCATTTCATCATTTTAGCCGTGAAAGTAATATGTTGCCCTAATCAGCGAAGGATAATGAGGTCAAAGTGACATTGAACTTTTACCATCAAAATCTTAACGGTTTGTCCTTGCGCGTGGACATTTGGGCTGGATTTGAAGAAATTACGTGTGTTTGTGCCAGACATATCTTGTTCAGAAATTGAAACAAGAGGGACCTTTTGACCTTTCTGATAAAAAAAAATGTGATTATTTCATCATTTTCTCCTTTTAAGTTTTTGTGTGAAATTTGTCATGTTGAATATATGACGTGGATAGTTAAGATTTTAAACCTGTTTTTGTGACCTGACCTTGACCTTGACCACAACTGTAATCAGGTCATCCTTGAGCCAGAGTTGGCATTTGTGTCAAATTAGAAGAATTTCCCTGTATTCCTGAGATATTGAGCATTCATAATGGTCGGATGGACTAATGGATAGCAGACAACCTGAATACAATACCTCTGGCCATGTCTGTTCCTGGCAGGGTAGCACTGATGCTGTCTTGTTTCCATTTGGCTGCCTCAGTCTCAAGATCCAGATATTGTGCATGCTGGCTCATTGTTAATTTAGTAACGCTAGTTATCTTTCAAACATTACAAGTCAGAAGGTTTGTTGACTGTATTAAAGTTTGCTGCCTTTTCACTGAAACACGCATTTCACACTAGTTTGATGCTGCTGCACCATTTTAATGTTGATTGAAACTTTCAGGCATGTAGCTCTAATAGAATCCCTTCCAGTGACATGGCAAAAGGTCTGCGAGGCCAGGACATTTAAACCCACTCTACATATTTCAGCATTAATGTACCATTTTAGAGGAAGTCCATCGTTTTACATTTATCATTTCCAAAAAGTAGTCTGGCATGTTTATAGTGACTATACAATACAAATCTGCATTGGCTTTAGTATTGTGCCTTGAAAAATTAGCGCCCACACATACATACGCATGCACACACACACACACACACACACGTACACACACATATTCTGCTACTCAGTGCTTCTTGACCTTCAGAGACGACAACATTAAAAGCTGAATTTACTTCGCCCTGATCTCCTTAATCTTCTCTGTAATACCTGTGGGGTTGGATTTTGGTTGGATTAAGTTTGAACTTCAGCAACAGTAATATATATATATGATGCTTCAATTCAAGGTCAAGATGTATAAGTGGTTTTAAACATATGGGTGAGAAAACATGCAATGAAACCTGAAATCCACCTCTTGGTTTGTATATTTGACATTTTAGGGAAAATATTTTGTCTTTTGTGTAACAATGTCATGCATTTTTGCCTCACTATATATGCTAGCATTGTGCATCAGCCTGACATGTATATTTTATGTAATGATTTTTTTGTCAATAACATTTAAGTGATTCAAATTTTTAAAAAAATATTTCAGTCATTAGAATTGTCATATTTCAATAAATTATTAGTGTATTAAAATAAGAAAAAAAAAACAGACATTTACTGCATATATTCAATTCTTCTTCGGTCAAAATTAACAATATTCTTTCAATCTAATTATTTGTCTGTAGCAACAAATTTGGTAATTAACCTTTTCTATTGATGTGGTGATACCTTATTGATCCCAAAGGAGAAAATACTCTGTACTCCCATCCTCCCACCCTCAAGCTTACCCTGCCTGGTACAAGGGATCAAACAGGTGACCTTTTGGTACCAAGTCTGCTGCCCTGCTTTGTGGGTGTGCTTTGTGGGACATTTAGACACTTGGAAAACAATCTTTTCACTCTTTGGTGGCTGTGTGTGTGTGCGTGCGTGTGTGTGTGCGTGCGTGCATGCGTGTGTGCGTGCGTGTTTAGAGCATAAACACAGGCACAGATCAAAGAGCTGGGTTGGGACTGGTTATTGTCTGTGAGGGGGTGCACTGTCTCCATCATGACTAATATGTCTCTGCCTCTAATTACACTGGACACCCCCACCCACACACCAGACACACACACACACATACACACACTCTATTACATATTCTCCTTTTCGTGTAAGGATAAAGATGAAACTTCCAATGCGATTGTTTTTTTTGTTTTTGTTTTTTGTTCTCCGAAGCAATAACATGATTATGCCAGCACCAACCTAACCAGTGAAAAAACAAGTTAACCCCTCCACCTCCTGAGCCGGACTCTTCCTCGGACTCTCACTCATCGCGCTTGATTTCAAACGAGGCCTGCGACCACACAGCAGACTTTCATTCAATTTAGTGGGAGCCCAAATCTCAGCTACGTGAATCCAGCATCCTGCAGAAGGTTGAGTTTTCTAGTGATTTGAGGTATAAACGAATGTTCTGTTGTATCGGGCAGGACAATGCGTTTTGCGGTATTGGTTGGTGCCACTTATTCTTTTTCTTCCATTTTGTAAAATGCTGGCCCCCTGCGCGCGCTCCCGGTGCTCTCTAATTAGAGCGCGCGCTCTGGTGAAAAGGTGGAGCTTGGCTCAGCGCTGATGCGCGGACACACCAAACTTGTCGACTCGAAACTTTGACAGACGTCGCGTAATGCCTGTCACATAGCCAAATTCATTGGAAGTGTATGCCACTCACGAACTATCTCCATGTCTGACGAGGGGGAAGAAAGCGACAGCGGCGAAAGAGCGCATCGCTCGGAGTCTCCCTCGCCGCCCGGGTCTGAATGCCTTCCCCGAGGATCTCCCTCCACTCCGCGGCGTTTAGACCTCTTCTCTTCCGCCTCTCCGCTCTTGGGAGACACAGACCCACCTTACCTGGCCTCCCCGGAATGTCTTCACCCGTCTCCAGACCACCGGGAGCCAGGGGACTCCCCGCACTTCACCCCGCCAAAGTTCCGCCAGCTCACCGGGGGAACCGACTCTCCGTTTCTCTCGCGGCAGGATGTGCGCGCAGATACGGCGAGCGACCGCTACGATGACCCGTTTCCCAAATGGAGAGGACGAGGCGCGGGGAACGCGGAGCGTTTTCAGCACCGCGGACAGCGGCTGCACCGGGCTGCCGAGCTGCCGGAATATGGGAACCACTATCCTGCTGAACACGTAAACGCGGAGTTCAACCCAGAGACCAGGCAAGCGTGAGTCCCTTTGTATTCTAACACAAGTTTTATTCATCTGTATCAGCTGCAAATCAGCAAAATGACCATTGTCCGAGGCCCTGCTTGTTGGAGTGGCCTAACTACATAAGTAAATTAATGTATGAACTATGCTATGCAAAGAGGATGCAGAGAAGCACTTAAGGACTGGGGGGAAAAAAGCCATTTTCTGGTTCAGTCAAGAGAAACTGATCCAACTGGAATGTCAACTTTTTGGGAAGTCAGTCAGGATTCTCAATGAGCCTAGTCTAGATATGGACCAATACTTTAATCTGGTCCGTATGAATGATATCAATGGGACTGGGCTGTGACAGGACATTTCTATCACTGGATAATTGCTATTGCTGTTCAGTACTGTTTCAATCGCATCAAAAACTTCAACTTGCTACTACTTCCTAGATAGTCCTTGACAAGAGGCTTGAAGCCGGTGTTAAATCTGCCTTGTTTGAGCATTTTGTGGTAATTTCAGCGTGTCCTGAAATGTAGTTGTTTTTTTTTGTCAAATTGTTCTAGTTCCCAAATGATTGAAATTTCTTTCTTCCTCTCCCACCTCAGGTCACTAAAAGGACTGTGTTTGGCTGGGCATGTCAATTTCATGTGCATGTATGTTCAGAATGTATATTGAAGTGAAGAGGGTGTGTGAATGAAAGGGAATGGAATATTGTGTCTCTGGGGCTTTTCCACTACACCACCCTGATTGGTTCTACCTCCTGAATGCTTATAAGCAGCATTCAACTGGGATTGTGTGTGTGTGTGTGTGTGTGTGTGTGTGTGTGTGTGTGTGTGTGTGTGTGTGTGTGTGTGAGCAAGAGACATTGGTGCAAAGCCATGTGACACTGAGCTGACTACAGAAATCGCCTTGCACTGTACATCCCCAAATGTCACAGAAAACATGCAAAAACTGGCTTATAAAACCCTGATTAGGAGCCTTACTGCCTCCAGGCAAATGCATAGTATTGTCTTGTATAATTTCTCTCAACTCTCTCATGTGCACAGCTGTGGAATAACCATTCGCATGAGCATTTGCTGGTTTGTGCATCCGCGTAGGAAACATCCAAAGAGACAAATGGGACATAAATGGTGACACTTGATGGATATTCATGTAGCACTGCCTGCCTAGCTATGACTATCCGATATCGTGAGTGGCAGCCACAGTGGTGGCTCTTTGATCTCCTCGGCTCTGCCTCTTTGATACACCTGTGTTCAGCTTAAAAGGCCTTGCATGGGAAAGAGGCACGTGTGCTCTGACGGATGCTCGCCTGGGCTAAACGTTGGAGGCCAGTGTGCGTGTGTGTGTGCGTGTGTGTGTGCACGTGTGCATACGTGTGGGAAGCGCAGGTGAACATGCCTGTTTCTCATTACCAGTGATATATGGTAGGCAATCCACCTTTGATCTTAGAAATGAGCAATTTAGTGCTTGAAAGGGTGCCTCTTTTTAAATATTCTGCCCATGTCTGCGGGCTCTTAAGATATTAACTCATTAGTTGGTAGCCTGTTAATATTCCTGCTCAGTGTAAACTTCATATTTCACCCATCATCCTCCAAATGGGATTTCAAGCCTGGGTTATCTTCTGTTCATCTTTTGTTGTTCTCTAGTTCACTGGTTCATTGCTTTAACTGAATATAAATAACTTGGTGAACCAACCTCTGAAAGTTCAATTGAAAAAGAACAAATTTAAATTGGATAAGAGTTTATTGTTAAAAAGTGCGCAGTGAGCTACATCTTTCAGTATGTAGTTAAACTGAACTCTTATTTCTCTACTTTTTAAGCACTCTTTGGTAAACTGCTGTTGTAAACAAAAGTAGCATCTTTCCAACCAATGTTTGAACATCTTTGACTGAGATTCCATTCAATGGAACTATAATGCTGTTTATTGACTGCAAAATGTCCAATTTTATTGAAGATTATGGATTATGGAAGGTCTGTGCATGCTTCAGCCCATTAAAAGTCCTATCATGATCATATGAAGTACACTATTTGATTTAAGATTGATTTAAGAAGAAATAACTCATGTTACTACGCAGCGTATGTAGTAGTTCAGTTTCAACATAAATAAAGGAATTAAATCGAAATGATCAACAGAATATGAAGAAATAGCAGTTTTGAAGTTAAGACATCTGTTTACTGTGTTGCATACATACATATATGCTTAAGTTGGCATGCTAGCCAGTTTGCTGCGGGATGTTCTGTCTCATAACTTCATGCCGGGTGGGTCTTTGGCGCCACGTCATGCCTTGAAACTGTATCACGCTCACCTAACCGTTGATTGTCTTGCTTATACCATAGTCATTTACCAACAATGAAACAGACACATTTGCAAATTTGTTGTGAAAGTTGACACACGGAAATGAAAGGTAATAAAAGCAAGCGCTTACTGTTGTCATGACAAAGCACAGTTTAACTCGCTTTTACGTCCAAACCAGTCCATCAGTCGGATAAATTCCAATGGAGTGAGGAAAGTGAAGGTGACCGCTCCATCGCCATAACTCGTAAATTGCATTAACTCGTGACAAAATATTCAAGGAAAGCTTTGGTTTAAGTCAAAATGGTCTCACAGTAGGCGTATGATAGTTATTTTATTGGTTATTGCTTTCTGTTATTCTAAATTTCTTCTTCCTCAGCTGCATCCCATTCTTCAAGGTTTTTGTATTCTCCAAAAATATTGGAAGAAAACTTAAAATCAGCCATTGGTAGTTTTCCTTCCATCATCAGCCTAGCTTACCAAGTTGGCTTCAGTTTGCTAACTCAGTTCAGTTCGTAACGCAGCTTTGACAGCTGTGATCATTAGTTACATGTTGGTTATGGGTGAATTTACAGTAATTCAGTGTTTGCATTATGTAATTTTAATACAAGATTGCTGGTCAGTCAGACTGGAATTATCACCCAGACAATGCAACTAAGCTTAATTTGCAGCATATGTGACCTCCAGAGAAATGATACATGAGATGTAACCTGCATTGTCAATTAATACGTTGTTAATCAGTTAATTTTTTTTAAAGCAATTCATCCTAACTCCGAATTGAAGAAATTTTAAAATCAGTTATTGGTGTTTCTTTCTGTCATTAGTTTGTCAAGTTGCTGACTCAGCTCAGATTTTAACGAAGCTTTGACAGCTGTGCTCAGTAATGTTGCTATGGTTACAGGTTGGTTGCTGATGAATGTACAGTAATTAAAGTTGAGCCATACAATGTGTGAATGACGTTTTTTTTTTCATGACCGATAGCCATTTAGAAACCAGTATTGATCCAAATCAAGTAATAAAGGAGAAGAAAAAAACACTAGAGTAATACATAAAATAACTTCACCCTGGATTGGAAAAAGAAATTGTTCTGTCCATTCTGCAATGGAGCATTTGACTTGATATGACTTAATATCAGCAGTGGTACTGATGAGAGATAGCTACTCCTTTCCCTGACCGTTGTGTTGTCAATGTCATTGTGGAGCTTCTGGCTTTTTTTTTTTTTTTTTTTTTTTTTTTTAGCTTTTGGCAATTTTCCGGTAATTATTTTGAGTTTCCATTCAGTGAGGTTAAAACAGTATGGGATTACCAACACTATATAAATGATGTACAAATACAAACACACACCCACACGTACACACACTGAACAGACTTTCATAAACATTTCCTTCCTCTCTCACTGGTTGTTTTTTTCCCCTCATTCAATGTTTTGCCTCCTTTTTATCCCACACACAAACACACATTTTTTTTTCTATCTATCCATCTCCATTGTACCTACCTCCTCTTGCCTGTGTGGCAGCCACACAGATATGATGCAGGTAAATTGTATTTTAAACCGGAATCACAAAGAGTCAAAGATGGATGGAAAGGAAAATGGAGAAAGATGGAAAATGGCAATTCATTACATGACTATAAGGTTATCTAAATGGAAAGACAGCCAGACTGTCCCTTTAATTATGAGGAATCCTCCCAGTGCTTTCATATATCTGTGAGTGTGTGTATGTGTGCAAGTGGAGTTGGTTGAGAAATTGCACTTTTATGTCATAATGCATCATAGTGAATCAACAACACTCCCAATGACCTTAGAGACCATTAAATTATAATGCCTCCAAATCCTTCCGCTGTGCAGATACCCCAAATAAAGACGCTGCCGTCTTGCCCCACTGACGTCATTTGGAGCCAGGCTGCGCATTAGCAAACAGGAAATGGAGCAACTGTATTGAGGGGCCACCCAACTTAATCGCAAGCAATCGGTTTACTGCAGAACATTTCATTTTTACTGTTGGAAAAAAAACAATAACAGTTATCGCGCTACAGCTCCACTCTTCTTTATGTGCAGTCTCCCGACAAAAGTCTGTAACTTTCAGTAGCTGTCAGTCATGACGTCACACCCCTTTTGGAATAACTATTTAAACAAAATTTATAAGACACCTAATAATACATCAGCTTGACCTTCTTTATATGATAAAACTTTGTTGGTCCGGAGATTTTGCCCACTAATAAACATATATTTTCCTCTCATTCTTTCTCCGTATCACTCACACACAAACGCATGCGCACAAACAGACGCATGCGCGTGTGCGCGCGCACACACACACAGTCCCACAGTGATTTGCCTTGGTGGGCTCTCTTCATCTTTTCAGTTCCACATGCTTTTACACCCGCAGGGAATATTTCCTCTGTGACCAGGTTTTTGATTTGCACCTATTCTTCCAATGTCCAACTTTCTGTGCATTCACACATTTACACTCCTGCATATATGCACGGAAAGATAAGGGATAATTGCAAATAACCTGCATACATATACATATATATGGGTGTGTGTGTGTGTACAATAGTTACTAGTTGTTTTTCATTTTGATAGCTAGTCTCATTGAGTAGTTGGACCCTTTTCCCTTTGGAAGATCACTGCACATATTAAAATGACAAAAGCAACCAGTTGTACTGAAAAATTTCAGCCTCTCTTTTTATGGGCAAATGCTACTCGATCCTGTTTTCGATGTTAGAATGATTAAAATAATAAAGTAAATTTGAAATTTACACAGTGTAATTTGAAAATTCCATCCTGACATTAATTCCATGTCTCTTACCATCTCATTTTTTCCATGGGTTCCAAAGGTTTTTTTTCCACTACATGGGTCAGAGTTTCAGGACACGCCACCGATTTTGGCAGTGTTAAAGATCTTTGTGTGAAATGTCTTTTGCAGTAACAAGTGTGATTATGAGGTGGTTCCGTTCAAGCTAGTTCTTGCGATAGTATATTTCCCAGGACTGCTCTGTCAAACGTGCCCCATCCAACTGGGATGTGACCCTGTGTTCCTTGGAACAATGCTCCATTTAGGAAGAAAGACAAATCAAGACTTACTGCCAAAAGCTATAAACATGGGTTCATGAATGCATTTGTCAAAAGAAGAGTCACTGACTCACGGTGTTTGTCGTGACAGAGACAATTATGGTGACAGCCTCATCTCTCTCTCTCTTGCCAATCAGAGCTGTTGACCTGAGGTGGCCCTTTATTGAGCTTTGACCCTGGTAGCGGCTCATTGATCTTGCCAAGGACAGATATATCACAAATGTCTTGCTGAACCTTTGTTTGAGGTCTGGATAGAACTCTGCGAAGCACTGCTGATGGTGTTTGACCAGTACCCATCCATGAAGGACATCCATACAAAGAGAGACTAATGAATTTGTTTGCCTTGTTATAGATTCGCCAGTTTGACGTAACTAATGAGATGAGTGAGTCTACTTCTCTGGTTCCTGTCATTTGCTCACGTGCTCTTTTCCTTCCCCTCACTCTTATCACTCCTTCCTTTCATACGCACATGTTTTCGTTCTCTCGTCGACATATTTGTCCTTCCTTTCTCTTGTCTGCAGGGTGGAGGCCATGCATCGGCGCCACACCACGCTTAGGGAGAAGGGGCGTCGCCAGGCAGTGCGAGGCCCAGCCTACATGTTCAATGAGCGTGGCTCTGCCCTCACTGCAGAAGAGGAGCGCTTCCTGGATGCTGCTGAATACGGGAACATTCCTGTGGTCCGTAAAATGCTGGAGGAATCCAAAACCCTCAACTTCAATTGTGTGGACTATATGGGCCAGAATGCATTGCAGCTGGCAGTGGGCAATGAGCACCTAGAAGTGACGGAGCTGCTTTTAAAAAAGGATGGCTTGGCTAGGATCGGAGATGGCCTACTTTTGGCTATTTCCAAGGGTTATGTCCGCATCGTAGAAGCCATTCTCGCCCACCCTGCTTTTGGTGGGGGTCTCCGGCTGGCGTTGAGCCCCCTGGAGCAGGAAATGCGTGATGATGACTTCTACGCATATGATGAGGATGGAACACGTTTCTCACATGACGTCACACCCATCATCCTGGCTGCCCACTGTCAGGAGTACGAGATAGTCCACATCCTCTTGACCAAAGGGGCCCGCATTGAGAGGCCGCATGACTACTTCTGTAAGTGTTCAGAATGTGTGGAGAAACAGAAGAAAGACTCGTTCAGTCACTCTCGCTCCAGGATGAATGCATATAAAGGCTTGGCCAGCGCTGCATACCTGTCACTCAGCAGCGAGGATCCTGTGCTGACCGCCCTGGAGCTCAGCAATGAGCTGGCGAGACTGGCCAACATTGAGACAGAGTTTAAGGTGAGTTAGTCTCCTTTGCCATATTTGCCGTTTTTTGTGGAATTATCAGTATTTTCTTTCTTTTTTTCTATTTCTAGTATATGCACACAATACCATTTTAATGATTTTTAAAAATGATAGAACATTCATGCTGAAAAGGCTAACTAGTTGATTTGATCATATAAGATAGGATTGCAGATCCCAATTTCTCATTTACATTAAGGCAGACAATGTATACATTGTAATCAAATGTGAATCCACATGTGCCAGTGTTTCAGCCCATTCGTGCCAATGATCCCACCAAACAATACTTGCAAACTTACACCTTGGAGGTGAGGACTGAATTGATTCCTTACCTCCGAGCCAACTGGTACACATGGGCCTATATCAGTTGGTTTTGGATACTGAAGCCTCCACATTCACTGACCAATTAGAGACCGGAAGTATCTGTACATCTTAGACATGCAATGCTAAGTGCACTTTTGTAAATCCAAAAATACATTTATGACGCGTTTAAAAATTTACACGTGGTGCCCTGCTATAAAAGTAATTAATTAAGCTTTAGACAAAGACTGTCTAAATATGTTTAAACCTGAAATGACTAGTTTAAATAGAATAGAATAGAACTTCACTTTCCCAGTTGTAAAATATTGTGTGAGGTGGTTAATATGGAAGACAAATGTTTTGATTTACAATTTTTATGGAGTTGTTCACAAGTTGTCAAGTGAAAAAGTTAAGTGTGAAAGATAACTAGACAACGGAAACTGGATTAATCTATATTAACTAGGATTTATAAATACTGTTGCTGTTTTGTCTCCAACTGTCCACACTGCTTTGTCTTCTTTACTGGGCTTGTAATAACTTCCTCTTTGTCTCCGCGCCAAACAGACCAGTTTAAAGCCAGTTATATATTTACGCTGTAACTACTCGGTGTGAGACAAGTACCCTTTACTGCCTATCATTATTTATCTCCAATATCAGTAAAGGTTTGTGTTCTGTTGGTCCAGCTTTCCCACAGCCAAATAATATATGGCCCTACTTTACTATTACTATCATGACTTAATGTATGACATTGGCCATTTAACAAGCTATTACAGAACAATCACAGCTATGATTTGCCCTTAAGTGGCAGACAACTTTCCGCATCTTTGATTACATACTCATGTCAAAATCACTGGCTTAGAAAGTATGATCATATATTTCAGATAACAATTGTCCGATAATACTTCCCGTTTCTCTACATATTTATTGTCCTCTGTCCGCGCACATGTGGATGGATTGTTTTCCTGCCTCTCTTTTATTTATCCATTCCTCCATCTCTCTGCTCACCTTTGTGTTCGTTATTCAGCCTTTCCACTTGTCCCTCTATTTGATGTCTCCAGACAAGTCCACGAGGAGGGCTCACCTGAGGGACCAGAGTTGTGTTGGCGCTCATCTGTCTCATTACCGTTTCATTATCACCTCTGTCTTCTCTCTTTATTTGTCTCCACATCCCTCCTCTCATGTCATGTTCTAATTACATCAAAATGTCAAAACTATGCCAATAGCCTGAGACAGTTATGTATAAGCTTCTAAACGAAAAGGTCTTTGCTAAAGCATTATACTTATCAGAATTAGTGTGACATTTGAAATGATAAAACATTCAAATATGACTGTTTCTTGTTCCATTTACATTTGTTTTCATCTCTACTTGAAGCTGCCTGCAGCACTTACAGTATATCAATGTGCTTTAAATGCAGTCCTGCTTGATGCATTGTTGAGATTTGAAGGGTGAGCATGTCAGCTACAGTGGCCCGCTGTCATTCAGTACACGCTGCTTCACAAACTGATATAAATTTAAGATTGAACAAAGATGCTGCCCTCTAGGTAAGGGTTAGTTGCTCGCGTGTGTTATTTCGTTCATTGTCAAATCTGAACCACAATTTTAATTCAGTACCTCTGGATTCACATGATCCAACTCAAGTCACCCACATTAGATGATTGTTTGTTTTCTACGTGTGGTTTTCTGAAATCATAGTTTATGAAACCTTGTTCAGGAACTATTTCAACAAGGAGAGATCATGAGGGGGCGACACGGTGGTGTGGTGGTTAGCACTGTTGCCTCATAGGAAGAAGGTCACAGGTTCGATCTTTACATGGCGATCACATCTCCCCATGTCTGCATGGGTTCTCTCAGGGTACTCTGGCTTCCTCCCACCTCCAAAACCATGCTGAGGTTAATTGGCTACTCTAGGTATGCATGGTTGTCTGTCCTTCATGTGGTTGTGGCCCTGCAATGAGTTGGTTCGCCCATTGTCAGCTGGGATCGGCTCCAGCATGACCACGACCCGTAACCGGAAGATGATGAGAGGCATATTATAAATAGCATTTATTGTGACAGGAGGAGTTTGGCTATTTGGCATTTTTGTCCCAAGAGACAGGGACTCATGGTAGACAAAATCTCCAGGGGTCTGGAGGCCAGCCGTGGAGGAGCAGAGATGGAAGATGAAATCTGAAGAGTCACTGGAGCCATCCTGAGCAGAAGTTGGAGATGGGGAGGAGGTGAGTTACGTGAACAAAGATCCAAATGGGAGAATAATGGAGACGCCGAGATTTTTAAAGGTGTCAGTCTGCTCTGCCCCTCCCCTGCTCTCCTGCTCAGACACACCCCCTCACCAGCTCAACTGCTTCCACTTGCCCCTCTCACCTGCTCTCCATCTCCTATCAAGCCAGTGTATGTACAGCCTCACTCCACTCACGCCTTGCCAGAGTGTCTTCACTCAATGCCTGACTCCTTCTAAGGACTACTTACCTGGCTTCGACCCAACGTCCCTCCGACCTTCGCTTCAGGCCTCTGCCCGGATATACCACCAGCCTTCCGTCCCCAATTGCGGATTTTGCCTGCCTGTTTCCTGTTTCCCATCTGCCTGGTGGTGACACCTTGCCCATTCCTGTCCCACCTGAAAATCCTTTCAGCCGAGATTCCTTTGCCTGCTAAACTCTGCTTGTAACATCTGTCACTACTACTCAGCTGCGTCCAGTCATCTGTATTTTTGTTATCAAGACTGTTTCACTGAGTAATAGTTCTGGTTCCATTATGTGCTGCAGTTGGGTTCATACATCACCCAATTACAGTACAGTCTGGGCGGACATGGACCCAGTAACACCACCTCCACCGCTGAATCGGTTTGTGAGGAACTAGAATGTCCTCAGCAGCGAATGGAGGAGGCTACTGCACACGCCAGACAAGCTGCAGAGGCAAACGCCAACGCCTTTACAGCTCTCTCTGCCCAGTTGCAACAGCTGATGTCTGCTCAACCTTCTTCCATTCCAGTTTCCACACCGGAACCTCTTGCTCCAGTTCAGCCACAGTTCAGGGTGATCTCCGAGCCCTGATTCGGAACTCCGGAGCAATATGATGGGAGTCCTGCACTCTGTGGTCCATCCTGACCTTCTGCTCTTTACTCTTTAGCTTGCAGCCATACACATTCACCACCGAGGAAGCCAGGGTGGCATATGTGATCAGCAACCTGACCGGCAGAGACCTCCTCTGGGGAACAGCAGAGTAGGAGAGGCGGACTCCCACATGCGCATCGTTCTTGGCTTTCTCCAAGGAGCTATACAAGGTCTTCTGGTGGGGAGCTTTCGGTTCAGATGTGATCTGCTTTCCTTGTGCCAGGGGAACCATTTCATCGTTTACTTCTCCATCAACTGTCAGACCAAGGGCAGTCGAAGCGATTGGAACACTTGCGGCTCTGTGCTACGCTTTCCTGCATGGTTTGGCCGACTATATCAAGGATGAGTTTGTGTCACACGACATTCTGTCCACCTTGGTCGGGTTTATTGAGTTGGCCATACAGATCGACCTTCGCATTCAGACTTGTTGATGAGAGAAGCGTCAACGGGATTCTGGACACGCAAGCCCCCCTTCAAGTCAGCAGCCTGGAGACCCTGAGCCCATGCAGTTGGGTAGCACTTCCATGAGAGTGTTGCTGCAAGTCCAATCTCTACGTCTACTTTGGGGATGCAGGGCACTTTATATCAGGCTGTCCAGTAAAAGTAAAAGCGAGATCTCACCATGAGTTGGGGAGATTACGGTGATCTCAACTTCCTTGACCCCTAAGGCCCAAGACCTCTGTCCCAGGGCTGGCTCCTCCTTTGAAACGACCCTCACACGTTGGCCATCCTTATTCACCCTGGGGCCGACACCTACATTATCAATAAGGAGGTGGTCCTGCAACTAGGGCTTAAGCAGGTTCCTCTGCCTCGCCCGGTTGCCGCTACAGCCTTGGTTGGACACAACTCCCCGAAGGGGAGCCTGTACTCCCTGTCTGAGCCTGAGAGGAAAGCCATGCAAAATTACATTTACCACTCCCCAGCTATGGGCATCATTCAGCCCTCATGTCCAATCCGTCCTCCAGCATCTCCTTGAGAACTCCCTGTATGTTAAAGCAGAGAAGCGTGAGTTCCACTGCTCGTCAGTGTCCTTCCTGGGGTACATTGTGGCCCAGCCAAAGTCTTTGCTGTCACTTCCTGGTCTGTTCCTGAGAACCACAAGAAGCGTTTATTATTAATAAACTTTTATTGCCGCTTCATTCGCAACTACAGCTAAATGGCGGCACCTCTCACCACCCTGACCTCATCCAAGGTGCCCATCCAGTGGTCACCGGCTGCCGATGCAGCCTTCTAGATCCTCAAGGATCAATTCACCTCAGCAACCACCCCCCACATGCCTGATCCTGAACATCAACCACAAACTTCATCCCTGTGCCTTTTTCTTTAATCGCCTGTCACCTTGCGGAAAGGAATTACAACATTGGTGTCAGGGAACTGCTGGCAGTAAAGATATTCCTCAAAGAGTGGCACCACTGGTTGGAAGACATGAAGGAGCCTTTTAGTGTATGGACTGACCACAAGAACTTGAAGTATATCAGCTATGCCAGGAGACTGAACTCCTGCCAAGCCTATTTGTCTTTTTTTTTTTTTTTCCTCTATTTAACCTCACCCTCTCTTACCGTTCTGGGTCTCATAATGTCAAGCTGGGTGCTCTTTCCCGCCATTTTCAGAGGTGTGAGGACTGCGCAGGAGGACCTGGGCTCACTTTCCTTGCATCCTACCTCATTGCCACTCTTACCTGGGACATAAAGGAGAGGGTGATAGCAGCTGCAGAGGGGCAGCCAGGTCCCATTTCCTGTCTGTCACACTACCTATTTGTTCCTCTAGTCTTGAGATCTGAGATTTTGCAGTGGGCCGACTCTCTCAAGCTTTCCTGTCACCCTGGGGTTCATCAGACACAGCATGCCCTCCTCCAGCGTTTCTGTTGCCCCCGCTTGCAGGAGGACATTCGAGACTTTGTCAAGGCCTGTCCAACGTGCAACCAACACAAGCACTCCCGCCAACTTCCTGATGGACTCCTTCAACCTCTTCCTATTCCTCATCACCCTTGGTCCCACATATCTTTGGACCTCATTACCAGACTCTCTACCTCTGACAGTAACACAGTCATCCTAATGGTAGTTGACCGCTTCAATAAGATGACCCGCTTTGTGCCTCTGCCCAAACTCCCCACTGCCAGAGAGACTGCCCAGTTGGCCCTGCTTCATGTTGTCCGTCTGCATAGGTCAGTACACTGCTGCTGCCAACCCCTGCCGTACACTTGCACCTACGTACCAAGTGGCTGAGAAAGTCTGGCTCTCCACTCGTGACCTACCTCTCCGGGTGGAGTCCAAAAAGCTGGGCCCCAAGTTCATTGGACCATTCGCCATCCAGAAGGTCATTAACCAAGCGGTGGTCCAGTTGAAGTTCCCACGTTCCACGCGGATTCACCCAACCTTTCATGTTTCCCAGGTCAAGCCAGTCCTCAACAGCCCTCCAGTTCTGGCAGCGCAACTGCCTTCTCCTCCACAAATTGTCGACGGTGGTCCAGTGTATGCTGTATGTCGCTTGATTTGGTCTCGTCGGCAGGGAAAAAGCCTACAGTACCTTGTAGACTGGGAAGGTTATGGTCCTGAGGTCCTGGGTTCCCGTTCATCATATTCTGGACCCCAACACCCCGAACCGCCAGCCACTGCATCTGCTCATCGGGAGACCCACATGTCGCCCCTGCCCGTGCAGGATGCTGGGGAAACTCCCCTCCAGACCTTCTGCACCCACTGGTCTGGCTCCTAGGAGTGTTGGTCAATCTATTATCCTTTTCGTTTGAGTTTGGTTCAAGTCAGAATGCCTTGACAACTATTTGAAGAGATTGCTTTCAAATTTGGTTTAAGCACTGAGTGACATTCCAGGCCAAATGACGTTGCAGTGTTTCGTCTAACTACATCAAATCATATCATATGTTCTTTGAGAAAAAAAAACAAACGTCAGAAGCCAAATCGAAGACATTAATATTTCAAATTCTCCCCAAATAATTGGGCACCATAGTTTAGCATTAATGTGATAAAACACTGCCCCATTATCTGTTATGCATAGGAGACTTTATCTCCATATAGCAAATAAAGTCTGGCACAAAGCCATATTGTGGCACTCAGTCACACAGATCCAGACAGCTGCCTGATGATACATGTAAAGTCCACAGACTCATTGGATTTTCTGCTTAAGTCCTTCTCAAACTTACAGACTTGAACACACACGTTTGTCGTTGAATGAGACATGAAAAACGCTTCCATGTAAACCTTAAACTTCCAGTTTAGCAGCACACTGTCTGCACATGAGTTTTAACGACAGCAGTTTTCTTTAGTCTTTTATTCCCAGCAACATAAATCTTCCTCAGCGGTACCACAGAATAAAGGTTACATGCTTGTGATTACTATGTTAATAATCTAGTGCACAGTATCAGAATGCAGTGTGCGTTACAGTATAAATTAATTCTTGCAGAAGATAAAGTGCATGCACATGCACATACTCACACATACTCACGCACACACAAACACACACGCACACGATTATGACGGAGCTCCTCAAAGCACATCAGCACCTTCTTATCAGCAGAACATTTATCGCCAAACATCTTACTTTTCAAGACAGCCCATCAATTTCTCATGAGAGCCTTCAAGGACCAACACACACACGTGCCCACACACACACACACACACACACACACAAGCACACACACATCTTGTTGAATTCTCTTGGTTTCTCTGAGGTTCAATATATGAAATCAAAAATATTTCTGTACAGTATCCTGCCAGTTTTGGCTTCATTTGTTGTGTAAAAACTGGAGACAGATACAGTGTGGGGCAGACACCAGCAGAGATAGCGAAAAAGTGGTGGACTGAAAGAGGCAGATGTCCACTGAAGTGAAGCGGCAGAGAGTCTGTTGCTCTCTTTTTCCTGCATCCATCTTCTATCTTTCTCGATGCATCCCTCCCCCACTCCCTCCCTTCCATCATGTTTGAGGCTTGGCTCATGTCCCCCCTCAGTTCACTCATCTGTATCCATTGTCACTCTGCTTCACACTGCTCCGTCTGCAATTTCAGTCTCACAACATCATTCCCATTCTTTTATCACAGCCCCCGAGGCAGAAACCACATGCCTTGAATTAGGATTTCACATATGTGCATGTAATGGCTGTGCTTGTCTGTTCTTCTTATTATATATGTAACAATGCAAATATCATTGATTAAGATAACATTCTTAAACATGCACTACCCTGAAGCCTTGCCTTTCCATGAATGTTAACAGCCACATGATTGTTATTGATTTCTTTCACTTAAAGCCCAAAGTAAAATTCTGTGGTTGGTTTATTTTGGTTCATGTCCCCACAGGGCCAATAGATGCTTGGTAACATCAATTTATGAATTATGAATTTATTTATTTGAATGAATTTCTTTTTGCGCTTTTGCAGATGGTTGTGTGCCTCTCAGCAACCCTATCTAATGTGACATTTAGTTTTCTTGTAAAACAAATCATAAATGTCATATGGGCTCGATTCTATTCCATTTAGCTTTGTATTCAGATTCATAAATACACTGTGACTCTAGGTAACTGAGGACATGTTACATATAACTGATTGCATTTAAAAAATCAGATGGGTGGCACTCAGTTGGTGGCATGACTCAATATGTTTTTTCAGACTTAAGCTTATCTTCTCCTTGCACCTTTTCCTTCTTGTCTTCTTCTGTATTGTCATGCAGAATGACTACCGCAAGCTTTCCATGCAGTGTAAGGACTTTGTGGTGGGTGTGTTGGACCTTTGCCGGGACACTGAAGAAGTGGAGGCCATACTGAATGGCGACGTGGACCAGTGTCCGCCGAGCCCTTACAACCGACCCTGCCTCAGCCGTGTCAAACTAGCCATCAAGTATGAAGTGAAGAAGGTAAGATGGATCCCAAATCAATTCTTCTGTGATAAGAGAAAAGAAACCAATTCTAGGACAGGTGAAGAGTGACATCAGCTTTCATTGAAATAATCAAGCGTGAAGCACCAGTAGATTTTGATCGTCTAGAAAGAAGCCAGTCTGGGCTAGCATTAGACCATAAACGGGACAGGGGACAGGTGGATTCATGAAGCCTGGCTCTGTACACAGTTTAAAAATCCACCTACTAACATGGAAGTGTCTCTGGGCTATGGCATCGTACTTATTACACAGACATGAGATTGGTATTGATCCCATGTTGTAAGTTGTGGCAAGAGAGCAAATACGCTTTTTCCCAATATGTCAAACTATTCCTTAAACCATGTGGATTTGCTGAAAGGACTCCATCCAATTGGTCCACATGCCTTTGAGCTAGATACTTGCCACATACCAGCCACAGAAACTGATCTCTGCAGACCACTAAAGTCGCATTGTACAATTTCAACCCGCAGTCTTCTTAGTTTAGTGTTGTTTACAATGTTATTTACTTACAATCTGAAGCTCATTCATAATTCATAACAATTGATTTCTAATGACCCATTATGAACATGTGCGAGAATGTAAAAAAAAAAAAAAAGTATATGCTGTAAGCACCTTCATTTAATAACATATCTTACTTGTAGCTCTCCTTGGGTGTCTGTGTTTATATGTATAAACATGGGCATGATTGCATAATTGTGTGTGTGTGCGTGCGTGTGTGTGTTTGAGGGTGAGACAGACAGGCAGAGAGAGGGAGAGAATGTGCTGGATTGATGGGCTGAAATAGGGAAAAGGTGCTGGTTTGACATTTAGTAAAACACTTCTGCTCTGTGGAAAGCACAATTGTTTACAGGAAGCCCTCTGGGGCCACACAAACACACACACGCACAAACACACACACTTTTCTGTTTGACCTTCATGTGCTCCATGTTTGCTCTGCTCAGGTAATTCCCAAGCTCATATATGTGTTTAAATTCTGACGTGTTAGTGTAGTGCAGTACGTGTGTATGTGTTGGCTAGCAAACAGCCTGTTGTGTTTTTATCTTGTACCATAGAGCGTGACCAATACTTTGGGAGCTAATTGCACAGTAGGCAGGGAAAGAGGGAGGGTGGATTGCTATGGAAACCAGGTGCAGCATGACCGTGTGTGTGTGTAATGCATGTTGCTGGATGCAGGGACCACTATTGTCATGGGTCATTGGGTTGACAGACTGGTCACTGGACACCAGTTGGAAGCTATTGTTAATTCCAAATATGAATGTGAAGAAATTGTGTATAGTTGTGTGTGGAATGTAGAAATAAATGACTAAACCTGTACAAATTGTGTGTGTGTGTGTGTGTGTGTGTGTGTGCATGTGTGCGTGTGTGTTTCGATTGGAGGATGGTTGGACGTCAATCGTTACCTGAGGTAAATGTTTCCTGGATGTGATCACGAAAGCTGATTGATGACGGGGTGGCAATGATTGATGGAGAAAGAAAAAAAAAACACTGAAGGCTGATATGAGCAGAGGGTAGGCTGGGGCAGAGGTAACCTGTTGCTCAAATCACAGCCGCAAAGGAAAAACGGCTCACACACAGTTTGATTGTTACACTAGTTGATTTCCCACTGAGCATTGATTGCTCCGTTGTCCACATCCGTCCTCCAGATGGAACTGTTACATCCATCCTCTCCATCCTCATCCCTTGACTCCCTAGCAGCCTCACCACGCCAGCTGTAGCTTTCATTGATCACTTCCATTCTTGGAGTAAAAACATCAGCAAATGCTGCGAGCCGTGTCTCATGAAACAACTATGTTTCGGCAATGAATGTTAATACTATGTGCTTTCATATTTGCATGTATAATTGACCCAATATTCAATGTCTGTAAATTGAGTAGCTGCTAGCTGGCATTTTTTATTTCTAAATGAAGCTAGCTGTGAGTACAAACGGGTTGTGCATAATGTATAATGAGTGTAAAAAATATATATCAATTCGCAGCATTCATACTGAGCTCCTAAGGAATACCAGACCCTGAAGGATAACATAAAGTCAAGTATCAGGAGCCTTCAGCATGCATACAGCAGGTTTTTGGACTGTAGATTCAATTTACACTTACTGCATTAAGGTAATTTTAAAAGATTAAAAAAAAAAAACAGAGGACATGATATACATGCTTTTATCATGATGACAAAAATTAGAAAGAACTAGACACAAATATTCTGCATGTATTATTATGAAAGAAAAAATACAACTTGCAGGAATGATCCATTTGATACATTTACATGTTTGCATGAAATAAATGGAGAAAGTAAGTAAGTGTATATGCACCATTTGGATCATTACTTGTGATGCAGGAAGCGGGAAGCAGCATTCACAGTTTTGGTTTTAGGTATAGAGGCTCCAGTACAAACACGTTTGTTTTTAATTTGTTAAATATTGAACGCCATGTTAACTGGGCCTTAACTGGGCCTCTGCCGTCACCCTGTGAAAGAAGCCATCTTAATTATTGTGACTACTGAGCCATTTCAGTGTGGCTGCCAGAGATGCAGCAGCGTGTTACTTGCTAAATGATCTACGTCTGTAAAGACTATACAGACCACTTGGAAGAAGACAGAAATATTATGCAAGGTTTTGGTTGGGGAAAAAAAATGAAAACAATTCTCTTCTGGAAAATATCCCTCCTGATAGCTGCTGCTATTTTCTGCCCTCGCAATCTTTACATGTCTTATTTTTCTCTGCCTTTCATCTTTATAATTTCCTCTCTTTCTCCCTCTCTCTTGTGTTCCCCACTCTCTCCAGTTTGTTGCCCATCCTAACTGTCAGCAGCAGCTGCTGACTATCTGGTACGAGAACCTTCCTGGTTTGAGGCAGCAGTCCGTCGGGGTGAAATGCTGGACAGTGCTGGGGGTCACCGTTGGCCTGCCCTTCTTGGCTGTTGCCTATTGGATCATTCCATGTAGCAAGGTATGAACAAGGGATTGGAGGGGTTGTTGTCATTCATTTGCATTTGTGCTTCATTTCACCATAACTCCCGAACGGAAAACGTCAAACAGTTTCTGAAACTAGACGGCTTTCCGATGGCGTCGTCTGTTTGTTTTCAAAGTTTGATTTCATTTTCTAAAACCATTTTCCACATTTACTGATTGATTGGCTGATTGATGAGGACCGTGACCATGGTGGAGAGACTTCATCTAATCCACGGTATGTAGCACAATTTCAAACTAAGATGCTACTATTTCAAACTAAGGTAATGTGACTTGAATTATTACTCAAAAATGTATTTGCATGCTGTTGTATTTTTTAACTAGCATATTCATCTGTCATTTCATCTGATGTAAAAAATATTCTGTGGGACGATGCACTAATATCTTGTCTTATGTTTCTTTTACTGTTAGGATGATCTCTGGCGGTGTCAAAGTGGGCATGTGTCTGCACTTGGAGAGAAAGCGCTTCAAGCAAAACAACCAAGGCTAAAAAAATGCCTGGGCTCTGTGTGTTAAAAATAAAATAAAAAAAATCAAAGCCAAAGATTTGCCTTTCTTGGAAACCTGTTTAATAGTTCAAATTTAACATTTGTTCTTGTAAATAGTTTTGAGTGGCATTTAGGAGTTCCTCTTTTGTTAAAAAAAAACTGAAAAATCTAATTCTATTTTGTTTTTTTTCCCCTCTTTAAACTCTTATTACACTGTCAAAATACATAGTTATATTGAATAACTGCCAGATATAGAAAGTTGAAGTTGTCCTGGAAAAAGGGTTAACATCTCCCATAAATTGCACCTTTTTTGACAGTTCTACAGTCAAACTACAAGAAAGTCCAGCATCGGCAAAAGGGCTTTAAAGGTTTAATCATTGTACTTAATATAGGCTCGCCTGTGCTGTGATTTGGATGTTAACATGCTAACAGTCCTGTAGTGCTGCAGCCTATCACATGCTGTTCTCCGGCTGTAACTCAGCATGGCTTGTCAAGTGGAAACTTTGACCTCTTGATGGATGATAGATGGATGAATCACCAAAGCCATTAGGATTCCTTCTTTGGTGTCCAGGAATGTCAAATTTAATGGCAGCCCAAAGGTGTTGCACAAATAATGTGGCTTAGAAATATGAGATTTAAGAGTCAGAAGATCCATGAATAGTCAGCATTTGATCACATTTGGTTAATCGTCCATCAAGTAAATTATCATCTGTAAAATGACTAATTGTGACACTGATTGAGCGGTTATGTAAATCTGTTTGACAGTTTGAATGATGATTCTCTAATTCTCTACCTCGTTATCAAGTGGCGTGTGTGTTTGTGTGTGCTGCAAGCAGGTGTGCTCAGATTCGGAGGCCATGTTCGGGACCTTTGAGTGGTTCCCGTTAAGTGTGTCTGATACATTGGTTGTTTTGCTACCTAAGTGAGATTCTAGAGCGGCTGATGTCAACTGTACTTGATAAGATGGGGATCAGCTGAGCACCGTCAAGGGACTGTGTGTATTTACACATATGTGTTTAATTACATGTAGTTTGGAATCAAATCAACCGACCAGTGAGTCTATGGGTCACAGTCTTCCTTCTGACACAATTGAAAGAACAGCAAAAAAAAAACAAAAGTCAAAAGCGATGAGATATACTGAATTAATATTTGATGCAAACCCATTGCAATGTATTTGTTAGTTTTATCATCATCATAGTTGTTTTAAGATGTTGAAAAGTCTTAAGTACAGAGGGTGGAAGAGTAAATGAGCCTAATAATTGAGAAACAAAATGGATGCTGATTAAACTGTGATGGCAGCTCAAAAGAGATAACAAGGTATATCAAATGAAGTTGATAATGAAAGAGATAACTCCTGAAAAACATCTCAACAGATGCAGGTTGCTTTGACATGTTTTGGTTGATTGGGTGCCATGTGTCCATGTCCACCTGTCTCTAATCATGCAGTTTTGTTCTGCTCATCTCAGTTGTTTATCCCTACAGCTCATAATACTCTCCATTAAGACACCAGAACACGGAACCCCAAACCATATTACATTTCTTATCAGCACCGCGAGATGAACGAGATATTGATATTTTTGTCACTCTGAAATAAGTCGTTGAAGGCAGACAGAGAAAACATGGATATAATTGCTTTGGAAATCGCCTTTAAGAGGCAAATATGAGATATGCTCTGGATGTGATGAGAAACAGATGCGTGTTTGGATAACAAATGTGTCTTGCTGATTGAAGAGGATGAAAAATGGAGGAAAAACATGTGCAGAGCAACTGGATGTATGTGTCTGTGTGCACCGGAATACAGAGAGTCTTTTCTGAGTGGCAGAAAAGAGATGAAACATGGAGTAACAGAGAGAAAATGCCAGCGGTTTCCGTCCACCTGGAACAAACTTCCTGCATTAATCGGGGGAATATGGCCCTGCATGATTGATCACAGCATTCGGCTTCCCTAGAATGTTCTGCCTGTAGCATTTGTATTGTTGATGAACTATAGCCGCTTTAATTAGAGATTCAATTATTGATCATGTCGGTGATAGCTCAGTAAATATGCATGATAGACGGTAGGCCGTCTACACAGTGTTACTGTAGAAGCAAGACAATTGCATACAAATGCATTGTCCAGCACAAAGTAGGGTGTCTGTATTTATATGAGTCGAGCAGGGTTCATGGCCAGTGATACATTCATACGTGAAATCTATCACTCCCATGCTTCTACATTAACAATTTTTTTTTTCCTGGAATGTTTTTGCTTCCTCATCCATCTAATTTACTCTCTGCAAACGGGCCCCTCACATCCCTGCCTTTTCCTGATCTAATTTTTTGTTTTTTTCTTTTTTGGTGGGCGGAGGGTTTTTTACTGTGTGTTGTAGTCTCTTGGGATATTCAAACCCAGGTCACCACAATTAAAGAACCCGATCAATACGCAC
>CAAKHG010007548.1:37715-59061 GCA_901007715.1 Dactylopterus volitans
TGTGTGTATATGTGTGTGTGGGTGTGTGCGTGCGTGTGTGTGTGTGTGCGCGTGAGTGTGTGTGTGTGCGCACACGTGTGTGTGTGTGTGTGTGTACATGTGTGGGTGCGTGCGTGCGTATGTGTGTCTGTGTGTGTTTACATGTGTGTGTATTTGTCATCAGGCATGATTTGGTCAGAATGTAAGGAGATTTGGAGCGACGGGCCCAGAGAGTACATCATGCACCTTTGGAACGTTCTGGATTTTGGGATGCTGTCCATCTTTGTGGCGTCCTTCACAGCGCGGTTCATGGCGTTCCTCAAGGCGTCAAAAGCACAGCAGTACGTTGACATGCATGTACCAGACGAAGACCTCAGCAATGCCTCGCTGCCTGATGAAGTTGCCTACTTCACTTATGGTAAGCAGGTGCTAACCATTATTATTATTATTATTTCAGGGGAATAACATCAGATGCCACTTTTTATGGACGGTTTCGAAGTAATCAGTTTGTTTTGCTTAATATGTTGTTTTGCTCCATACGTTATCTCCCAAATATTGTGTGCAGCACTCTTATCTTTGTTCGTACAGCTGCCGTGGATGTCATTATTCATGATGAGAATCCTGTGCTTGTGATGCTTAGTCTGAAAAGAGTTGCGTGTTTGTGTTGCACAGAATGTTAAACTGCCTCAGCACATATCGGAATCTGATCATTTTCTCCCAGGTTGGGCCAATTTGACAGCACACGATAAGATACACTTATTTTCATGTGCTTGAGTCATTGCTACGGTGCAACCGATAAGCAGAGGCATATCAGATTTGTATGCATATTAAAAAAATAGTAAGTGATAGAATGTTGAAAAATGTAAAGAACAACAAATAACATCAATTGAAATTCAAGACAGTAAGAGAGTATTTATCATTTAAATAACAACGTTATTATGCACAATTTTGTGCACACACTCTTTATTTCACAACATACACACCACATCATATTATAGTCCACAGATAAAGACACAGTTATGTGAGTCTTTTGTAAAAATCCACAGTACGTTTACGCTTTAACATAACCCGGCAAATTAATAGATAAAAAACTGCCCCAGACCAATCTTGTGTACTCACTCCACATCTGAATATAGTAGATTTCATATAAACGTTAAGGTCCTATTACTTTTTTTAACTAACTACTGTATACATGAAAATGAATGATTACTAGAATTAAAAACCCCTTTACAGAGCACTGAATCCTGCTTCAGGCTGCAGGCCACCGGACTGGACACTTCACAGAGAACCTTCATCAGTGCTGCCATCTGGTGGTCAGACTCTGTAACGACACACAGATGGATGATGTGGAGTTTATCTCTGCGATTCCGTTATCCTTCTTATGACCTGCTCTCCACATGTCTCCATATCTGCATCTCAAGTGCACATATTGTGTTTGACATGTTGTGCGCTTATTATACGTACTTAGGGTTTAACATTAGGTAGGTGAAATAGATTTCTCTGAAATTTGCTTTCATGTCGTTTCTTTTTCTTCTTGTGGTCCTCTCGCGCGGTATCTTGATCCAATTATTTCTTGCTGCTACGTGTCTGTCTCTGCCTTTTTTTGCCGATCCTCCCTCTCATCCTCTGTCTGCTCTTGCTTCTCCCTGGACTCGGTATCTCTTCATCACCTCTTATTGCTTTCCACGAATCTCACACTCATTGCCTTACCCTCCTCCTCCTCCTCCTCCCTCCTTCCCTCTGCGGCACTCCTCTCCATCCTTACCTAAACCCTCCTCTTGGCCATACCTTCTCCGTCGCAGCACAATATTTTAAAATTCAAGATTATATGGGCTTTAGGAACATTTCTTGCAAGCATGTTATTCCGCTTAAGCCAAACAAACCATATATAACCAGTTCTGAACGAAATGTTTCACTTTGGGCGAATGTTTAATTCCACAATGGAGTAAATGGATATGAATGATGATGATAAATGATAAATGACACATGTGATGTATCATATTTGACTTAATGTGAAAATGATTGCTGTGTAAAATTGCAGCTATATATTATGGCTCAGATTGACTAATTATCTCATTTGAACAATTCAAATGAGATAATAGCACACTCAAATGCTTTTTTTGTTCTCCAACACCTCCAGCCAGGAACAAGTGGCGGCCATCAGACCCCCAGATCATCTCAGAGGGCCTGTACGCCATCGCAGTCGTGCTGAGTTTCTCACGTATCGCCTACATACTCCCAGCCAATGAGAGCTTCGGCCCATTGCAGATCTCGCTGGGCCGCACGGTCAAAGACATCTTCAAGTTCATGGTCATCTTCATCATGGTGTTTGTGGCCTTCATGATTGGCATGTTCAACCTGTACTCGTACTACCTAGGAGCCAAGTACAACCCAGCCTTCACCACGTGAGTTACACATGGCAGCAAGAGTTTTCTCATGTACAGGATGAATGTGTGTGAGCGTGTGGTCAGATGCTTATGTCTGATATCTAGTGTCTTTCTCTTTCATTCTCATACAGATATGATACCATCTAGCCCAGCAGGGTAACACCATATACAGTAGTGTTCTATGCTGCTATTCTATAAGACTGTATTTAAAAACCGTCTATGTCAATTTTGTCTGATTTGAGTTGTGTGCTAGTGTTATTATGAATTGTGTATATATTACAGACAAAGCTGTACTTTGGAAAGAGAAAATCCACAGGACAATGTGAATAGTCACATTGTCCTTGGTGAGCCTGTTAGCAGGGTTCATAAAATCCATGCTGCTCTATCAGCGGCAGAAATCGAACTTTCATCTCCCCTCAGGCCTTGCTCTGGCAATCAGCCCATTTGGTTAGATTTAATAAGGAGAATGTTGAATGGGATGCTTCACTCACTAAAATCTATAACAAGGAGTCTTGAATTATGTCCAGGCTCTCTACCATTGTACATCACAGCTTTAAAAAGGTGATCTGCAAGGGACCCAACACTTCTTTTGTGTGATCTTTATCATAGATGACTTTGCTACTCTGTTTTTCCCACAATCACAATGGCAAATGTCAATGAGATCACAACACACTGTTGAACTTTAAAATGTCCATTCCATTTTAATCGGGATTCATTCAAGTGGATTTTGATGCCATTTGTAACTATTATTATTTTATTTTATTTATTTATTTTTGGAAGTACAAAATCTTGCTTTACCATTTAATAAAGTATCACTGTAGAGCCCAAATGCCATTCAGCACTTAACCTGACTCTAAATGATTAATCCTTCAAGAATGTTGAAGATTTTGTTAATATTCACTGGGAAAATATAAACATCCTTATCTCATAATACTGACCATGAAGCAATCTTGCCATACGGAAGATTGGAAACAAAATCCAGATAACTTTTTTTGGCTTCAGCCATCAGCGTTAATCAATCGGGGCAGACTATATCATTGTGTTTGATAATTGAATATCATCCAGCTGACATTATAAACTATAATAAATAAATTATAATTATAAAATTATATAACAGCACTTACTTTTCTAAAGGCACTTTAGCCGAATTGCCAGGGTTGTTCATTTCAAATGGTCATTCTCATAGTGAGGAGTCAAATTGCACTTGAGGGCTGTAGTGAATTATAGCAACTGATTCTCCTGAACTGTTTTTCTCACTTGACTTTTATCCACATCAGCATCGAGTGATGGAAGGTCTCGTACATCACAACTCCTGTAATCAGTCTGCGCGACAAAGCCTTCACCTCCCCTCAAGTTAGCTCTTCCACATCTTAGCTTGCCCATCGTTTCAGATCATCCTCAACCAAAATGACTGTGGATCTGTCAGCGTCACTGCCTCACATTTGTAGGACAGTCCATCCATCTTGCACTGCTGACAGAGTATTTTAGCAAGTCTGTTTATCATCATCCATCTCCAAATGAAAACGCTCTCTGATGTCTCTATGTGTTGCTTAACATCGTTCTTTTCATACAGATTTTACACATTTTTTATGCAAATCCAGTGGAGCATCACATGCTTCACAAGTTTTGTGAAAAAAAGATATACGTATTTAGACCCATTTTGCTTTGTTCCACAGCACCAGGTTGCAAGACTCACAAGGTAAATAGGTTTAAAAATCTGTACATGTAGATAAAGAAGGCAGTAATTGCTCTCTGTTCTTTTGATGATTTTACCTCTAGGGGGTTTTGTGTCATTTAAAAACACATGAAGAAAATGGAACATGCGCATCAATCATTCAATTCCTGACAGTTAATTTTGTTGTAGAAGATTGTCTAAACATGACAACTTGCCGCCAGATGTTGCCATCTGTCTTTGCAAGAGCTTAGAACCTGTGATTTTACTTGTTCAATACTGTTTTTACAGAATAGCCTCAGTAAAATCTAATGATGTAGCTTTAGAGTAGATTTAGTCAGAAATATGTGCTGTTAATAACGTAAACTATTCATTTCAGGTAATATAGTTATATGGATAATATTGATCTCAACACTTGGAAGACCAACAATAATTTATAGACCACCTGATTCTCCCATTTTGATTTTGATTTCCTTAACTATTTTCACAGTCAGCATCAAATGCCAAACATCATTGGAGTCAGGAGATCCTGCAGTTTCTGTATTTTTATTTTATTTAAAGTCACAATATTACATTTGTCTAAGAATGGATGAACTTGCCAGAATTTTATCTTAACCACCTGCACAATGGAGCAGAATGGCCAGACATGAAAAACTGAGATTAAACGGAAGCTGATAATTTCAGCAGATTCAAAATGATGGTCTTTTTGGTCTGTGTTGCAGCCAAATGCAGGACAATGTAAGTAAACGGTGACTGCTTCTTCCAACATAAAAAAAAAGAAAACAACAGATAAAAACCTAAAATGTGCCCACACACACAGCACAGCACTCGCCACCTTTGCGGACCAGAGCTGTGAGCATGCGTGCGACCATGAATCCTACCGTGAACGCGACTGGAGGCTAATAACCTGGAAGCTACATCAAGCTACAAACCACAATCACATCATTTTGCAGCGACTTTGAATGTCATGGTGTACAAAAACATGGATGACACCACATGAGCAGTGTGGATGCCTTTATATTCTTCATCTGATGTTTTTTTTATTGTTTATGTTTGGAGAAGCAGTCACCATTTACTTCAACTGGACTGCATTTGGCTGCAATGCTGTGGTGAGTAGATGAGTGAGTTTTTGGTTAACTGTCCTTTTAAAATTCTCTACAAACTGTGGAACATGGCACTTTACATCCTCAGACTCTCAAAACCAGCTGCAAAAACTGTATATTTATTGAGTTGATGTCACATTTGTTCAGCCTTGTTTTGCAAAGGTGCTGAAGGAATCCGCCATTATCGTGCCATCAGCCTCAAGGTATTTGAGGATCAGGAGCAATTTCCAAGTCTGTGAGCTGATGAACATACACCTCAGATAAAATCAATGATAATAACACTTGTGTGATTGGAGTAATGGTGTGAGGACTCAACTTTGCTGACTTACCCTCTAGCTCAGTGCTGTGCATATAGAGTAGCTCATCTGCTGAGCTGCTGCATTGGGGTCTCCTAGGCTGGGAGTTCTGCTTGGCTGCCCATATGGAGCCAAAGATCCTGGCAATGAGATGAGCTGGAAGACAGAGCAGCTGTATGAGAGAAAGTTGCCAGACAGAAATGCAGATAGAAACACAGTCTAATAGAGTTGAAATGGGTTGTCAGAAAGAGGGTGGTCGCAACTTGACAGTCAGATGAGAAGAAGTCTTCTCAACAGGCCAAAGACGAGTACAAAAAAGACCGCGGGCCCTTGAAATCACAGTGCCATATCAAAAACCCATTACACAGTAATTTCCACCATGATTGTAGCATCAAGCTCTGCATATGTTCCCCTTATCACTCCCATCTCCGCTTTAGAGATCAGCATCAAGCCTGATTTCAAAAATCAGTGTTAACTCACTGATGCTAAAATAGAAACCACTTCTGCTCATCTATGCAGCCTGTGACTGCGTATCTCATCTATGCAGCCTGTGACTGCGTATCTCTTCATTTTCCCTTACTGGCAAGAAAATATCCTTGAACGTATCATTCTGAATGAGCTGCACTGATGTTCCTCTCACTGATTTTCAATCATCGAGCTCGGCACAAGGAGCTACATTGTAATGTTTTTCCATCATAGAATTCTGTTGCTGTTTTCAATCTCACCACCAGGGGACAGTGTGGCTTACTAAGTGTAGTAAGTGGACTGAAGTACACAGTGAGACAGTCAGGTATTTATTTTTGGCATCTGGCTGATTTGTTTAATGTAGTCAGTGATTGTGTTTGGTATTTCTATTTGTAGCCTTTGCACTGTGATGCACTATTGTGTGTCCGTGCATGTGTATTCTGTCTTGTTCAATCCCATACAGAAGTCTTGCTTATGCTGTGCCTAAATTATGAGTTTAGGCACAGCACAATCCCTGTGTGTGAGAGAGACAATGCATTTTTGATGGAGGGCAGTGGAAAAGGCTGGTCCGATTGCTCAGATACAGGAAGATGAGGAGGAGCCAGGTGGAGGTATGGTACCCCAGGAGGGGCCGCTTATGCTGAATGATGGAGGGGTTGATATTATAAGGAGGACGGGTAAGGTGGAGGAGTCTCGTATCACTCTCTTTGTACACACACTGCTAACATATTCCATGGAAAAGAGTTCATTGAAGCCTAAGCTGTGGTGCAATACTGCAGACTAATAAAAAAAAAAAAAAAACACTAGGTAGTTAAGATCCCGCATGTGCAAATACGCCTAAGCAGGGACACCCAGCCACATACACGCACAATCCACTTCATTGGGTAGACTAATGAAAGCTCATCTGTTGCTGTACTCCATCTGCCTCAAGGTTCGACATGTGTGTTCAGAGACATTCCTCTACATACCTCAGTTGTAAAAAGTGGTCAACTGAGTAACTGTTGCCTGTCTAAAAGCAGGAACCAGTCTGGCCATTCTCCTCTGACATCTGGCATCAACAAGCCATATTACAGCTGCTCACTGGATATGTTCTCTGTTTTAGACCATCCTCTGTAGAGCAGATCAGCAGTTGCTGAAATACTCAGGCCAGCCCGTCTGGCACCAACAATCATGCCAGGTTCAAAGTCACTTAACTTAAACCTTTCTCCCCCATCCTGATGGTTGGTTTTAACTTAAGCAGATTGTCTCGACCATGTCTACATGCCGAAATGCACTGAGCTGCTGCTGTGTGATTGGCTGTTGAGATATTCTCATGAGCAAGCGGTTGCAAAGGTGGCACCTAATGAAGTGGTCGGTGAGCATGCGGGCACATGCAGACACCCTCTATGTCACTGTTGGTTTTGTATAATATAACAGATGCCTATTTATTCCAGCAAATATTTATATTTTTTTCACACACAAATGCTTATCAGGGTCCTGATTTGGACAGAGCTGGTGAGGCAGTGGACCTGTCAGTATGCTGCGGTCCGCCATGCATGACAACATTGCACAGAGACAGAGAGGGAGAGGACCAGGGAGGTAAGAGCAGAAAATTGAGAGCTACATAAAAGGAAATCATTTTAAGATAGTCAGAATTTGAAGCTGTGCATATTTTGGGTCAGAGCCAAAGAAGCAACGTGGCGTGTTGTGGAACAAAGCAAGATTATGATTGATGCATAAAAGCTAAAAAGTGAATGAAAAGGTGCAATCAGAGGGGCAGGTAATGGGGTAATGGCCACAGCCAAAGAGGAAGAAGAGGTGCACAGAGGGGGGATAGAGGATGGAAAGAAGCAGAGGGAGAGATGCTGATGCAGAGGGTGTTTGTGGTTCAACTGTGTGTCCGGGCAAAACGCGGGAGAGCAGCCAGGATGCAAACACAAAAGAGGGTAAAGTGGGGTGAGAGAATGAGGAAGGATGAGAGAAGGTGAAGCCGGCTGAGCGACAGACAGACAGACAGACGCATGGACACAGGCTTTCAGCACAGCTTTCTATTGCACACATTTTACCAATAAATGTTCTAAAAGGTGGCAAGAAAATGGCCACTTCTGTCTGTTTTTTGAACAGTGGTTCACATAAATGCTGTACCATCATGTGATACTTTATGTTGTCACACTTATTCTGTCTGGTGGCCTAGTAGGCTTGTATTTGAAATGACCTGAGATGAGTGCCAACAATATCAGATTTCAGCCAAGGACAAAGGAAATATAATGCAATCCAAAAGGGAGATCAAAGGAGAGATGAGTAAAATACAAAGAAAAAATAAGTGGTGTGGAAGTGGTGGATGGATAAAAGACAATATAGGAAAATACAAAGATGAAGGCTGATGAGGCGAGGAAGAGGAAAAAACAAAGAGAGCGTGAATAAGCCGGGAAATGGATAAAGGTTGAGTGTGGTGGCAAGACCGGGATACTGGTGAGAGAAGGAGGGGGCGCGAGGGAATAAGAGGTGGCTGAGACAGACGGGGTGAAGGAGAGAGAGAGAGTAAAATAGCTCTGAAGGCACAGCAGAGGTGATGTGTTCAGCCTTCACCAGTCAAGCACGGCTGAATGTCAAATCTAGGAGAGGAGACACAATTGCAATCAAGGCAAGAGATACACAGAGCACAGACAAAAACATTTTTTTTTTTTGGAAAAAGGAAAATTCGAGCATGACTGAGGCCTCTCCTGGTTCCTGCAATCAAATGCGAAGAAAAAGCCTGCTGCCATCTAGAGCTGGTGATGTAATTTGGAGTCTGGGCCGTCGTGATTGGGAGATGGCACAGCGGCATTCAGGTCCAACCCAACTCAATTAAGAGTTATCAGTTTACTGCAGAAGCATTAATTTCCCAAACAGAAGTGCAAACGGAAATCTCTCTGTAACGCAACAGCACCAACCTGTCACTTATAGAAAAACAAAGTGGTTAGCTATGCACAGTTGCCATGAACGCCGATATTAGCTGTCAAGACAAAAATCTTTTTTCGTACAGGACTGAAAACTTTGTTGTTTTTTTTTCATTGATTCGCATATTCAGCATTTGTAGGTGTAAGCAAGCACTCAAGTTTCATTCTTGATGAGATGCGATCCCTGTTAAAAACAGCATTACGCGGTCATTGTTGCAGTGTCATTTATGACTATAGTCGAGCTACGAAGCAGGCGGAACTCACCTCTTATGGTTGAGGAGATGTTCTTGTTTATATGTCCTTCACTATGAAGAATTAACAAAGGAGACTCTTGTAACATGAAGAGTTAAAATGCGTAGTGAAAAGTGCCCGGGAAAAAAAAGAAGTGATTTTTCAGTTGCTCTGGAGGAAGTGACTGTGTGGGCTGAAGTCACAAACAATAATAGCCAGAATCAGCGTGCCACATGAATCTGTGCTGTGCATTATGAAAAGATAAAAGACAACACAAACTGAGGGGAAGCGAGGGAGCAGGCAAATTACAAAAACAAAAAGTTAATGTTTGTTTTTGACACCCTATCAAAACACTCTTAATTGCTCATCTTGCGGTGTTGTATTCCCCACTTAATAAGACTTCTTTCGCAACTTGCCCGAGGACAAAAGCTGAAACGGCCTCCTTTTGTGTTGATCTCCTTCTGCCTTGTTTTTTTTTCCATCCCAGCGTCAGACGAGCGCACACGGAGACGAGGCAGGCGTCTCACACGAGCAGCGTTTTGTTATTTCATTAAAAGCCGAGGTTTGCGAGGCCCCCGCTCCTGCTATCGCCATGGTGACGACTCCTTTGGCGCGAGAGACGCAGAGTTAAACTCAATTTAATATTTAAAGATGTTTCATCCGTGTTCGCCCGTCCGAGAGAGGGAGGGCAGAGAAACAAAGGTGATGGAGAAAAGAGATGGCGAATATCTCGCTAATGACTGGAGGAGTGGGACAGAGAGCGGTGGGCCAACTGGTCAGTCTACAATTATATTGACATTGGGCCAGTGTGAGCACATTGCGGCAGATTAAATAAAGAGAAGGAAAGTATGAGAGGGAGGAAATAATAAGCGATAAAAGACTGCGGAACAGAAATGGCTAAACGCTGCTGGGAAGAACAACGGAGAGAGAGGGAGGCTGATTGGGAGGAAGATATAAGAGCAGTGGCAATGGGATTATAATGAGAAAATGGGCGACAGAGATGGAGAAGGGGACAAACACAAAGCAACATGCGAGAGACTGAGAGCATGTCTCTCGGGGGAAGAGGTTGATTCAGGCCTTTCTGTGATTGGGTTTGGACTTTTCCCACTGAGCCGAGGTGACTCACCATTCTCCTCAACACACACACACACACACACCCAGCTGTGTGCGACGTGAGTTTGTGTGTGGAAGGAAGAGAAGGAGTAACAGTCAGTTCTTTAGTGGGAACGTCCTGCAGAGTTAAGTGTGTGTGTGTGTGTGTGTGTGTGTGTGTGTGTGTGTGTGTGTGTGTGTGTGTGTGTGTGTGTGTGTGTGTGGTGTGTGTGATGCTGTGTGCAGTCTATTGGGAACTGCCACTCTTAATAAGATATAATCACACTTTGTCCATCTCTGTCTCCAGATGCCTACTGCCCCTGCTGATTCACTGCCTGGTGTATGAAACGCACAATGCACGCACGCACGCAGACACACGCAAACACACGCACACACACACAAGACAAGAGTTGGAAATTGAATAATGTCATGCTAAGTTTGTTAAGAAAAATCTTCCATTATCTCGAGTTGGATGAGCTGGCGTCTCGTCCAGGGTGTACCCCGCCGCTCGCCCATTCGACAGCTGGGATCGGCTCCAGCACGACCGCGACCCGGAATAGCCGGAATAAGCGGAAGACAGTGAATGAATGAATGAATATCTCGAGTTGAGCATCTCATCCATCTCAGTAAGAGGGCATTGCGTAATACACACATGAGCAGTGCGTTAGCTGACATTAGCAAAAGGCACAGATGCCCAGATTTATCAACATTGGGGGAATCATTTCTTTTTGTAATTGCACCTCCACTTGAGAGGAGTCTCACCCAGATTTCAGCAAACCGAATAAGCAGAAAAGGAATAATGATGCACAGCAGCAGACTGACCATGCATCGCATTATTTAGGGAGACGACTCTCGCACATCGTTCTTCCCAAATTCGATCGACAGTAGTGCATTACGGATGAAAGTGAGGAGCTGCGGTACACTGTATACGTCCATGTTTATTTGACTTGGAAGGTCCCTCACGTCCTCATTCGGATTTATACAAAAACTAATAATCTGTTGAGGTAAACAGATGAAGAGTGCATGAATTGGCTGAGATGTAACGAGCGTGTATTTTTATAATTTCGTATGCATATGCGGTTTCCCGTGAAATTGTTTAATGGCACATTTTATGGAGCCTGGAACAAAGCCTGTCGTCCTTATCTACACTGGTGTTTTGTTTTGCTACAGTGAGAAAATGAAATCTAAAATGAGTGTGCTTTTCACACAGGTTGGACAGAGAGCTGCGAGACAGAATAATTAGATTGGAAAGATAATTGGGGTTTAACATGATCAAAGCTCGATAATTGTCTTATTTTGTTTCACATTTCAAAGCAATAAAGAATTTCATCTTGTTTGAGAGGCTCGGGATGAGTCATGAGAAATTTTCTAAATAATAATAACTGTCCTTTGAAGCAAGTTCACAAAAATCCCCCTCCTCAGCTTTGCATGAGAGGGCTGCTGGACGTATGTGATGTGAATACTGAGGGAGGAACAAAAGCCAACTGAGAAACAATATTTATCATTGTGGGTGTGTTTCTAGCTGTGCATGCCTCCAATGACTGATGTCAAGATTTTTCGAAATGAATGAAAGCCCTCTCACTAATCTAATGAGGTTCAGAAAATGCTTCCCTGATTGCCTGTTGTTCCTGCATTTTAATTGGTCTCAATAGAAAAGCACTTATGTCGGAGAAACTGAACTAATTAGTGCTTAATTGACAATTTTGCTTTTTTTTGTTGTTGTTGTTGTTTTTTTATAATTTTGTACAAGGTCACATATAAAGACAGAGCCTACAGAGAGCTATCATTATGTTTGTTTTTGTTTTTGTTTTTTTGAATAAACGCCTTGTGCCTTAAGTCCTCTAGAGCGGTAAGAGGGCAAGGGTCAGAGGTCAAGGACGCTCCAGCTGTATGAAATCACCAAGACTGAAGGCCTTGTGTTTCCAGGATAAAGGTTGTCTCTCTACCAGAAACACCATTCTGCCTGAGCTGCTTAAACTGGCCCTTTTCATGCAGAAATTCTGACTGGACAAAGCAAGAAACACACAGGTGGAACCAATCACATTAATGATGGCTGTATTCAGTTTTGGGGACATCTCTTGCTGGGGGTAATTTTTGGAATGGAGCCATTATTACCATTCGTGCTGTGCCATTCATGCCTTTATAGGTCAAAATGTCTCCTGGGGAATTGGTCTGAGAACAAGCGTTATATTTCTCGCTTCTTCCCCACCGACCCACCCACCCTCCCACCCACGTCTTTCTTGTTAATTTGAGATGCAGGTTTTTTGGTGTTGCAATAATGGGTGATTTATATTATGTATTTCTCAATCTGTTTGCAGTAGTTGGTAAATGTTTTCCCAGAAAGCATCCTCTAATTGAATCCAAAGAAAAACCTAGTGCGTGCTGTGGCAGTTCTGGATTGGAAGGGACAGGAGGTTGTTTTGCTTTCTAACTGACAGGTTCAAGCTGAAGGCTTCAGACGAGGCTCCGCTTGTGGACAGAGAGAGAGGAACACCCTGTCTTTGTGTGTTTATGCCCCTTTCTTTTTACGCATGTGAGTGTGTGGGCTTTTTTTTTTTCTCTTCGCACCTTCATCTCGCTTTCGGTGTGCCAATGAGCCTTTATGTCTTTGAACAAATTCAGTTTGGAAGATGCCCACAGCTCCATAACAGGAGTCTACAGATCTTCTCCCCCCTCAGCCTCCTTCCACCTCACCACCCCTCCGGCTATGCAACCCAGCAGCCTCCTCCACCCTACAGAGCCCTTTTCAGTCATCTCAAGCCCCTGCTTGCCTCTCATGGATTATTAAACAACAGACATGTACCTGAATGTCAATGTTCACAAATCCTGCAGCTTTGGGCCGTTTTAGCTTTTGCTCTCTCACCCCTCTGGCACTCGCAGACACACACTGGGTCAACCCCCCCCCCCAACCTCCATGGAGATTTGACTCTGAACCTCAGTGAAACGCCACAGTACATTGTTTAATGGAATCACATTAGCACTACTCAGGTTAACATTTGTTTTAATGTCAGTTTAAGAAAAGGCAAGTGGAGCTAAAGAAGTCTGCAGATTTCAAGCACTGAAACGTCTGCTGTTTCATAAATGAACACACTGTAAGACGAGTAAAGAGGCAAAGACACTGTTTTGTTATATACTGTATATGTATATGATTTTCATGCACTGATAAATTGTAAGATTTAGAGGCGGTTTACTCTGGCGACTTTTTTCAGCCAATTTTTTTTTTAGTGGTCAGAAACATTCAAAGTCTTTACTTGCAGTTCAGAAATGCGTGCTAATTAGTGCATAGTGCAACAGTTTCAGAAAATTATCGAAAATTCCCTTTTTATCTTTATGTAAACAATACATTAGTAAAAGTTCTGTGGTGATATTTATTGGCTATATTACTCAACTGTAGAATATTATTTTTGTCCCCCACCATCTCCCTGATCCCTTCACTATGAGCTGTATTTAATGTTCAGATTCTGTTACCGGAAATGTATCCATATAATCACATTTTGAATCAGATTTAGTAAACTTGTATTACAGATATAATTGCCTTGATGTAAGTAATTAACTGGGGAAGCTCCATCATGGTTCATCTAATACAAATGAATTAAACCAAACAAAGTCTCAGTGAATTTATGAAAAAGTTCAGTGGGTTTTTTTTTGTTCATGAGTGATGAATTCTGTAATGAAATGTTTCCTCATTTATCTTTTTTTTATGTCTTTTGTTTGTTTTCCAAATGTTGTCTATTTCGTTTAAAAAGTGAACTGAAATTGAGGTTGCAGATTTAGTGAACTGACTTCTATAAGCCAAACGATGTCCCTCCTGCTCTCTCTGCTTTGCAGACGTCAGCCATGTTCCCCTGTCCGTGCATGTGCAGCACAGTGTGTATGTGTATGGGTTTTTGTAAGGGAAATGATGTGATGTGTTTAAATTGGACATGACTCATCGGGTATTTCATCAGTGCCACCTCGTAAACCCCACAACACTGAAATACATTTTGTGTGTTCACTAGCAATTAGCTTTAAAATTAACGTGCCGCTTTTCCGCTCTGTCGTGTTCCCTTCTCTTTTCTCTCTCATTGCAGAGTGGAGGAGAGTTTTAAAACACTTTTCTGGTCGATCTTTGGGCTGTCAGAAGTGATCTCAGTGGTGCTGAAGTATGACCACAAGTTCATCGAGAACATCGGCTACGTGCTGTACGGCGTCTACAACGTCACCATGGTGGTCGTCCTCCTCAACATGCTCATTGCCATGATCAACAGCTCGTACCAGGAGATAGAGGTACACATTTAAAAAAAAAAAAAAGGCACCGGGTGTAATGTTATCAACGAGTCATCAAAGTTTGATCACCTTTGTGCCTCAAGAATTTAGAGAGTGAGATGAAAATGCCACTATCTGTTAAAAAAAAAAGTGCAGATAAAACACACACCAAAATAAAATCAGGAGTTGCTCTGAAAGCTGTAAAATAAAAACAATAAAAGTATTTGCAATTTAGAAAAATCAACATTTTTCGCCCCCATGTAAATGAGGTTAGTAAAACAACAAGATAACAGCAGAGGGGGTCAGCGGTTTGTTTTCTCATAAAGACAAGCTGAATTGGTTTTATGACAGTATAGTTCTTTAGTGTAAAGGGTGAATTTGATTTGATTTGATCTTTATTTTTCTCAAAACGTCAACACATAAAAGCAAGTACAAGTTGCATCAGTTTCCAAAAACAGTTCAAATTTAAAAACAAAACAAAAAAATAAAAACGCAAAGTTCGAGAAGGGACAGGATGAAGCTAAGCAGATCTTGTCCTGCCCCCTCTAGATCAGCTTGTTACACAAAAAACAAAACAAAAACTCTACATTATTTAACATCATAAACGTTATACTGAACATTATACATAATTAAGATAATATCAGTATAAAAAGAGTCTAAAATTGTATTCAAAACTCTCTAGCTCCAGATGCTTATTTGCTTAGTTCGATAATAGTGATTCTTGTAAAACTGAAGTTATTTCATTGCAGTCATGAATCATTTTTGCAATTACTTCATCTGTCAGTTCGCTGTGTTAAGACTTGTGATTCCTTTGTAGTTTTGTGTGTGTTGATTGAATATGAATTGTTCTCCCACGTGGTGTCTTTTTCATGTTCCTGAGATTATGTATTGAACGTCTAGCACCACCATTTGAAGTTTTTGGACAAATTGCCAGAAAATTCTGAACAAACATTAATGTCCGAGTCACGGAGAATTTGTAATCTTGTCGGTGATCGCTTAACGTTTTATCTGCTGTCGTCCCCAGCCTAATATTCATGTGTGCAGTGTTTTAGTTTGTGTTGTTAGTCCGGTACTTGGCTAATGCTAGCATGCTACATTGCCAAGCCAACCAAGATGATGAACATGGGCAACATCTCAGCATGTCAGCCTAGTTATTATGAGCATGTTCGTGGTACAAGCTGCGTGGCTGTGGAGACACACACCCTTTTCTCCGGTTTTCACCTGCGTGTCTGCTCGTCTATGCAGGAGGATGCCGACGTGGAGTGGAAGTTTGCTCGAGCCAAGCTGTGGCTCTCCTACTTTGATGAGGGCCGGACCTTACCTGCCCCCTTCAACCTGGTTCCCAGCCCAAAGTCTTTCTACTACCTGGTTCTCCGCATCAAGACCTGCCTGATACACCTGTGCAAGGCCAATGGCCATCGCCATAACAACGAGCTGGAGATGGGCATGCTCAACTCTCAGGCCAAGGTAAAGGCCACGACAAATGTTTGATTATCAGAATGGTAGAAAAGTGTCATACACACATGAGCCCACATTACAAGCATGAATTAACAGGTGGTTATTATTCTCTTACATTATGAAAAGTTGCTAAATAATTCTTGCCACTAAATAATGGCCCATGTTTCCCTGTATGACAGTTATATTATCTACCTGAGTGCTTTCCAGAGCCTATGGTAGAAGCCATCAATCACAACAATATGATTTTTGTTTTTCTTGAGTCACATGGTTTTCTCACAGGAACAGGAAAACAATATTTTGAAGTGACAGTTTATGCACGAACGACTGCACAGCAAAAGTTTTGTGGTTGTAGTTTAGTTTTCTCTCTTGGCTTATATGCACTTGTTTTTTTTTAGTTTTTGTTTTTTTTTTTAGATCTGTTAGTATTGCCAGAGTCACATTCCCTATCAGATTGTTCAGCAGGTTCATTCCAGGCTTGATTATTGGTTTGTTTTATGTAGCGTAAGTTGATTATGAACAGTTGAAATTTGGAAATGGGGTCAAAAGTTCACTGATTCCTAACAAACAGTAGGTCTAGTTCAACTGTTTGCGGCATTGCTGTCGGTTGCTTCATCTTCTGTGGTAAAGTCTTGGGGGGCCAGATTTTCCATTTTACCTCTGTCAAGGATTGTCCACCTAAATAAAATCACTGTCATGATAAAGGAAAAAAGAATCACATAGGTCATTGAACAGCGAACCTATCATGGCGCTGCCCTCATCCATCTGCTTTTCCTCTGTCTGATTCCTCGGCTAAGCTATTAGTCAGGCCACTGGATGTGCCCACATCTGTTAAGAAGCCCGCAGGTTTCGTGTTGCGAGCGAAGAGCTCCACGATGGGCTCCACTCTGCTGCCTCTGTGAGCTCAGCTGGCTCTCGGCAGCTCTGATAGTTTGGTGAGCCAAAAGCATTCGATCGATGCCCGAGCTCACGCTGGACCACGTAGCCGCCTCGAGAGTGAGCCAAGGCGGCAAGGTCGTCCGGAGTCAGCTTCTCCTCTCACACTTTTGGCCAGTGTGTCTAATCTGGAGTATCTGTCAGTACGTAGTGAGAAAGAATACACAAAAAACTTTAAGATAATTGCAATCCTTTTATAAGCAACATATGCTTAGAAAACTTTGATTACAGAGTTGCTGAAAATGTTAATTTGAAAGAAAATAATGTTGAACTTATGATCTCTGTTGAAGGTCTCCGTCTAAAAATTGACACCACTTGCACATGCTGGATTCAATATACAGAAACAGTGGTTAGGTAGTTTTTCCTACTACAGTTAATAGTTTGGAGCTGTTTTTTACTCTGAGAACAAATACATTTAATATTTTTTTATTTAATGATTTATTTTCATACTGTATGTATGTAGAATAGGTTGCATTTAAATGATTTAGGAATATATTAACTACTCTTGGAGGAAGTATTTTGATTTAATGAATTTAATGACTAGGAATCTTTTTGAATTATACAATATTCTCCTCTGTCCAGACTATTGGCTTTGGTGCATTCAGTGTAAGATAGCAGCTCATTGCCTGGGTCCACACTCGAGTTAAAAGTGCTATTAACGCTGTAGTGCTGAAATGACACGCACGTTACAAAGCGCGGTAATGGACACAGGAGTCATCTAGAAGTGAGTAAATAGAGACGCATTCAGGTTAAGAGGAGTTGTGGATTCTCTTGGACGCCCCTTTGATGACACGCTTGCACCTGAAAATGTCTGAGCGCGCCACACAAACACTTTTCATTGCTGTTTTCTCTTGGTGCGGCGTTGACACCCCTTACACCCTTTTCACGCTCCCATTATCCAAGCTCACCCGACCCTGAAATGTGAAGTTAACACTTAACACTGACTATTGTCTGCATCTTACTGTTGCACCAGGATGAGCGCTTCAGGTCCTTTACGCGGCCGGGAGAAGAGTTCATCCCCAGAAAACCTCGAACACATCCCACCAGATACCAGGTGAGACATAAGCAGAGAGCTGCAGGAGGTGGAAGCTGAAGTTAAAAGAACAAGTGGTTGCAGAGATATAAACATATACACTCAGTGGCCACTTTATTAGACAGCAAGATGTACTGTGCCTAATAAAAGGTCTTCAGCTGCTGCAGCCCGTCTGTTTCAGGGCTCGACGTGTTCAGTGGGTTCAGAGCTGATCTTCTGCAGGCTTCTGCAGACAAGTAGTTAGCTGAATAGCTGTTGTCTTTATATCAGCTCCAACCAGTATGGACACTCTCCTCTGACCTACAGTAACAACAAGGGATGTTCTCATCGTCACTGGATGTTTTCTCATTTTCAGACCATCCTGTTTAAACCCTTGAGGTGGTTGTGCGTGAAAACCCCAGTTGATCAGCAGTTACTGAAACACTCGGACCAGCCTATCTGGCACCAACAACCATGCCACTTTCAGAGTCACTTAAATCACCTTTCTTCCCCCATTCTGATACTCTGTTTGACCTTCAGCGGATCATCTTGACCGTGTCCACATGCCTAAATGCATTGAGTTGCTGCCATTTCATTGGCTGATTCGATATCTGCATGAACGAGCTGTTGAACAACCTAATAAAGTGGCCAACGAGTGTATATATAAAACAAATCAGCCAATCCAAAGTGCAATGGAAAAGTAGGATGGGGTTGATGTGGGAAGAATGGCAGGAGATTTCAGGGAATGAAGAAGGTTTTGATATAAAGACGTTGACTAAAATGATATAAGGGCCGAACAGGTGGGAGGAACAGCAGGAAAAGATGTGGTGGGGGGAAAAAAAAGAGAGCAGGAGAAGGTAAGGGTGAAAATGCCTCTAATGAACTCTTTGAAGGAGACAGAAAGCAGACACCTGGAAAATGAGCACTCAGGAGGGAGAAGGTGCCGTCCTCCTCATCCTCATCCTCCTCTTGCTCCTCCTCCTCTCCTCCTTCCTCCTCCTCTTCAGCCTGCCTTTCACCTTTTGAAAGAAAGTTCTTTCACTGGTTGTCTACCCTTCTGTCTCACAGTCTGACACTCATACACATGTAGCCAGTGAAATACGTGCATGTGTGTGTGTGTGGTGGCAGGTATTGACCCATATTCACAGTGCCTTCATGCAAGGATTGACTACATGAGCTTGCCAAGCAGCTGCAGACTTCCTACTGGCTACAGATCAATAGTACACATTTCACTGGCTACAAAGGCAGAGTGCCGTTCTCTACAGTTGCACTGTGCCCATGATTTTGCTGTAATTAGACGAGCGATCAACACCTCCTCCACTTAATCCTCTCCCCTTCTGTTCTCGCAGAAGATCATGAAGCGCCTGATTAAGCGGTACGTGCTGAAAGCCCAAGTGGACAGAGAGAGTGACGAAGTGAACGAAGGTAAAGTCCTTTTCAGGAAGCTCCGCTTTCAACGTCTCGTTTCTCCCGCGGGTCATGTGTTCAGGAGTCAGTGTGTTCAGGAGTCAGTGCACCATATGTCGGAAAAGAAGTGGCATGTGTACTCAAAGTTTAAGCATAGACCAGACCCGACCTTCTCTTGCACAAAGTCCTTATTTGCTCATATGTTCTTATCATTGTGTATTCAGCCAGTTCTTCCTTTGTGTGTTTGGCCTGTAGGCGAGCTGAAGGAGATCAAGCAAGACATTTCCAGCCTGCGTTACGAACTCCTGGAGGAGAAGTCCCAGGCTGCCGGGGAGCTGGCGCTGCTTATCCAGCAACTTGGCGACAAATTTGGCAAGAACACCATGAGACATTGACGAGCATTGACGAGACTCAAGAAAAGAAGGGAGGGAGGGAAGGAGGGAAGAGGACAGGAGTTGGGAAGACGGAGAACCCGGGGGGCGGGGGGGGCAGAGGCAGGTGAGGTCTATAAGGTGTTGTTGGTGCAAGAGGAAGTGAAAGTGAGAGCAGGAAGTGTATGAGGGAAGGAAAGGACAAAAGTTGGAAGAGAAGTGTGAGAGAAACAAACTTGATTCAGACAGTGAAAATTTCTTACAGCTACCAACCTGTGTTACGCATATTGAGTGGCCGATTAGGATTGAGCGTGGAAGGAAAATGTTTGCAGTTGCGAATTAGCGAGAGCTTGACAGGCCAGAGGTGAAGTAATCTCAGCTGGCGAAGGTTTGTGTTGACAGCTGAATTCTAATTAAAGAAAGCATCCTCAGGCAGGGAGAGAGGAGAGGAAGTCCAAGCACTGGCAGGCTGGATGGGAGATAGAGGGAGACAAATAAGGAGGAGAGCTCAAGTGTAATGAAATGTGAGGAAGCACCACAAGGGCTGAAGCGCAGCGCCGAGGGCCCCCCGCATCCGCTGCCAAAGAGATACCGGCGCATCACCGGCTCGAAGAAAGAAGGGGAAACCCAGAGATGATGCCGAAGGAAACTGCCATTCTTATCCAGAAAGACCGGCTTTGCTTCTGCGTCCTCTTTGTCATGACAAGCATAGCAATGCCTGTCAGGAGACTGTACGCCCCTTCACACACACCAGGCAATCTAATTAATGCATTTCCATCCACAACGCGCAGCTCGTGATCGGGAGCGAACCAGAGATGAGCTGGAAACTGTCGGATCCACGCGCTCAGAAGTGATTTAAGATGGCGTCGGCTCAAAAATGACACCTCATCTTACTGAGCGTCCACCCCAGACCACAGCGCAGTGAATCGCCCACTACCATCGTGCTAAATGCGGCGTGATGTTTCCAAGATTAAATCGTCATTCACAGATATCAAGAGTGGCGTGAACGCGTTCAGCTGTGAGCTGGGCTGGTGATGGCATAGCGGGTAGTATGCTGGCAGGCGTTCCCAAATGCAGGCTCGGGCTAATGTTTGTCTGGCACAAAAGAATAGCGGCGATAGAACTACTCCAGACAGCATCATTCAGAATCATTTGTCCTCGTAAAGCAAAGTGATGGTGCAGATATTCCCCTTTTCCATGGTGTCTTTGCAGAACACGTTGCCTCCTCTGCGTGTGCCTTTGTGTTGGCGGCAGTAAAATGCAGGAGGCCGCTGCTTATGAGGAGCACTTCAAGGCAGAAAAACTTTCCTCTCTGATTGCTTCGGGGCAATCAGACATTTGTGAAGTGAGAAAGGGAGGGGGGTTATAGAGACACACTGTCGTAGACTTTCAGAGGAGCGCAGTCTTTTGGCTATAAAACACTTCGAATTGTGCTGCAGAGGCTGTGTGGAGTAATTTTATTGTCTTATTTTTGCTCTCCCTCGTCGCTTTAGGGGCATGTGACATACTGCTGCATGACCCGACCGGTTATGGAATACAGCCGATGTAAAAAAATGAGTAGATGTTTGTGCACAGCCTGATAAACAGACAAATTTGCCCCTTGAAATGAGTTTTTTTTTTTTTTTTTTGTTCAGGGTTTTTTTTTTTTTTTTTTTGCCAATTGGAAAACAATATCTAAAACATAGACAGTATAGACACAAATACAAATGGTGCTCCGGGTCATGTTGGCCTGCAGGATCCACCCCCTCGCGTGACAACATCCTATGATTTGGATTTT
>CAAKHG010007566.1:1150-11758 GCA_901007715.1 Dactylopterus volitans
GTGGGTGCCACCCAGCAGCAGGACCATTCTGGGTTTCTGATGTCTCCTCTGCTAACGTGAAGCTGCTTTCACATCAGTTTTGAGCAAGCACCATGAAGAGAGGAACACTTTATCATTGTTATTAATAATGTACTTACTCACCTTAACCAGTACTGTATAATTGTATTATTGCCATTATTATAAGTCTGATTAATTTTTGAAGACTTACTTTATTTGCTGAGTGAATGTATGAATCTGAATATGAATCTGTAGATATGAATGTTATCAAACTGTCCTCCATTGTCCTGCAGGACCTGGCATGGACTGAAATTCAGGGATTTATTTGTGACTTTCGCTGAGCAGGAAAAGTATGAAAATGTGTCATCTGGAAAGTAATTAGTAGCTACAGAAAACAGACAAATGCACCTGAGTAAATAATACAATATTTTCCTCTGACATAGTGTAGAAGCAATGTTATTTAGTCATATTAAAATTGCAGTAAATTTTAAATTTACTAGTTGATATTTTAAATCTGAAATGATATCAAAGTTAAATTAATTTGCCTTTTATTCCTGGTTACCCTGTTATTTGACAACATTCTAATAATAATCTTACTGTTATTTAGAAGTATAATCGTACTTTATCTTGCTGTGGTCATCTCTCAATGTGAGCTCACCGCTGGCACCATGGTTTCCTCTTATCATTTGATAAATGGTCAATCTAAAAAAGGACTACAATTTGATTTTTTACATTTATGACTGGAGCGACGCTTCATGACGGATGGTAATCATATGAACAGCTGGTGATGCAGCTCGAAAGTCTTCCATAGACGAGATCATCCTAGGTGGCGGAATGAGCTACCAAACTCCATTTGTTCCGCAGAGTCCCTCACAGTCTTTAACAAAGGACTAAAGACCCAGCTTGTCCATGAGCACCTTTGCACCTGAGAAAGAAAACAAACAAACAAAACAAAAAAAAAGCACTCTATCACTGCTTCTGTGCACTGCTGGTTGGCACCTATATCCTATTGGACTCAAACTTTGTTTGAGCACTTACTTATACGGTTCTCTCTTGACTAGATCTTGCTTGTGTTGTATTATCTCCCAGATGTACGTGGCTTTGGATAAAAGCATCTGCTAAATGAGATTGTAACATTGTAACATTGTAACATCCTCATTTGGAGACTGCGTGGTTCAGCTTTCATTGTCTACAGAGGTCTACGGCCTTCGTGCAACTGTGAGGGCCAAAATTAACTGAGAACTAAGACACAGTCATATTGCTCAGGGTGAAAATCCTGGAGACTCTCTTGGTACATGCTCAGTTTGATGATGAAATTGTCTAATCTCATGATGTCAGTTAACTGCAGCAGTACAAAAGGAGTGATGTTGCTGGTTGTTGTGCCCTCGTCCATACAAAATGGAGGACAAGACTGCATGGCTTCCTTTGCTCTCCAGACAAAGGCTAGCCACTGAACTCAATCTCCCAGCAGTCCTCAAACTTGCACACTTGGGTGTGAAAACCCAAACTCCAGCTTCCATTGGCTACTATATGGCCAGGACCCCTGAGGTCACCAGGCCATATATAAAGGAGACTTCTCTTATCTCCAGGCTTTTTCTCCTCTCCATCCTGCTCTTCCTCTCTGCAGCTCTCAGCTCCCTGAGCAGCAGCTCCTCAGCTGCTGCTGCTCCAACCCTCTTTGAGGCCTGCACAAGGCAGGGGCCTCCACTAGACCAGCTTGGCTAGATTTACAGTTGTTGTTTCAGTTTCTTTTGTTAATCAATAAAGTTTTTCAACTTGCTTGTCTGTTTGATGTGGTACAAAATGAATTCTGCCAAACATACACTGTTAGAACTCCAATCATTCACCTGTGCTACTGTTAATTAAGTAATTTGGTTATAGTGAGCAACTTAATTATCAATGAAGTTATATGTTAACAGAATAACTTTCTGAGACTGATTTGTAACAATAGTTGTCTGGTGCCCCAAGGTGGATTTATATATAAAATGAAATCCTATTGTTCTTTTCTAGTAAATATTATTATTGTTGTATTATTTTACTAATTTTTATTACTACTACTACTACTACTACTACGACTACTACTACTACTACTAATAATAATAATAATAATAATAACAACTTTATTTATAGAGCACCTTTCAAAACTAAGTTACTAAGTTAAGTGCTTTACAGTAAAACAGAGTACAAATAAATATCCAATACAATAACAATAACAATATACAGTAATGGAACACAACAAATATCAGCAGTTGAGAAAGGCCATACGGTAAAAATGAGTTTTAAGAAGAGATTTAAAAGATGACACCGAGTTTGCCTGCCTGAGATCTCCAGCCAGGGAGTTCCACAGCTGAGGGGCCCGAACAGCAAAGGCCCGGTCTCCTCTTGTTACAAGATGTGATTTAGGAACCTTCAGTAGGGCCCCGCTGGAGGATCTCAGGCAGCGATCGGGCGCATAGGGAACAAAACCATTCAAAGCTTTAAAAACAAGCAGTAAAATCTTAAAATCAATTCTAAAACACACTGGTAACCAGTGAAGGGCAGCAAGGACTGGTGTAATGTGGTCTCTTCTCCTAGCACCTGTTAAAAACCTGGCTGCAACCTTCCGATATTACATCCATATTATTAAAGGTAAACTATTTGTATTGGTTTGATAATGTTAGATGGGTAAATTATACCTTGCTGCAGGAAATTTTTATTAGCCTTGTTTTGACAAGTTATTGAGTAATGTAAGGTAATTTTATGATATAAGGAAAAGTAGAGTTTTACCACCTTAGACATTTCTAAGGTGGTCAAGACAAAATTTCAAACATATGCTAATATTGTTCGATGTCTCCTGAGTCTAAATTTAAATGTTTTATAGGCTGTGCATCATATCGAGGTTAAAACTGATCCTGTTGTTAGGGTTTTTTTGTTTGTTTGTTTTGTTCTATTTTGGAAAATATGTCATACTGTAAGTAGGCATTATTGCTGTGGACTGGGGCTACAGAAAAATGCTATTTTTTGGCCCAACTAAAATTTTTTATATCTCTTTAAATTTCCAAAATGTTTTTTAATATCAGGAACTATATTTCTGTCTTTCAACTGCAATATTATTGTATTTCTACCCCTTGGATCACTGAAGTAGTGCTCTGTGGGTGAAAAAAGTAGTTCCAAAAATCTTTTTAATGTTTTTTAGAGAAAGTCTGTTAAAGGACTGGGTGTCACAGCCCTCTTTGTCCTCTTAAGCCTGCTCTGGATATTTGGAAAATGTGGAGGCATTTTTGCTGTACACTGAGTTAGGGTTGAGAGATCAAGGCCTTCAGCCCTTCAGAGATTCTATAAAGGGGGGAGGTGTGTGCGTCTGTCTGTTCAGTTCCTTTTATATTTCTACACAGTCTTGTGTTTTCCATGTGGTCACTTTGCACACGTTGCTGTTTAATCTGTTGTTTGAATGACATGTGAATGTCAGTGTATATCTAAGCATGTATATACATAAACTTCAAATGAAACATATCTTTCTTTAAAGCCCGAAAGTGAAACAAGTGGTAACATATACCAGCAAGCATACACTTCTTTTCTTATCCTCCCTACACACACACATTTTCTCCTCTTTGCCTCCTTTGCTGGTGCTGCTCCTACACACTATGTCACTAGTCAAAGAAGTATTCTGGGATTAGTTGTGCTATAGTGTTTTTAGAAACACATTGCAAATATGGCTGAAAGAGGATGCAGGCAAATTAAATGTTTGCACAGTGAGGATTTAAAATCCACTTTCCAGGCAAATCAGTTTTTCAGTTAGTTGGATAAAAGTTCAAATGGTCATGAATGGACTTAATTATTTACAATCTACATCTTGACACATTTTTTTTTTTAGTCTTGTTTTCTCTATTTTTCACCTTTGTTCATGTATTTATTATTCAAAGCAAATGAAATGATACGTAAAGATCCTCAGGCATATTTAATTGCTCTATAAATACCAAAAATGTTCACTAATATGTTCTCGCCCTGCATTTTTCCCTGTCCTATGGCTCCAGTCACCAGGTCAACTAATTCAACAATTACAAGGGTCAAAGGTCATGAGTCAATCCTCTCAAATTCTGGCCCAAAAGACACCTATCCTTCTAGAACACTGCAGATTTTACATATGATAATGTTTTATAATGATAATGTTTTTGTTCTTGCTGGCCATGTTAGAATATCTGCCTCCAGTCTCATATGCATGAGGTGAGAGTTGCTGTGCACAGATATCAGCTTTGCTAACATCCTTCCCTCACCAATTGAATTTAGTGGAACCAGGACTGAGCTAGTTCACTGATTCTCTTCCTGTCCATTCGAGTGCATTAACCTCCTCAGACCTCGCCCAGAAGATGGCAAATGCAACCACTGTGTCTTGTGTTTAAATGCTCTTACTAGGTGTCTGAATGCAGCCTTAACCAAAATAGCTCTGAATATAAGGGTCACTTGTATAAGGGTGAGTAGAATGACTTGTAATGGGGGTCTGTGTCTTACTGAGAGTTAACATGGGAGCCCAGAACAGCAAAAAACTATTTAAAATATACTCTAAAAAAAGGAAAAAGCAAAAATAAGTAAAAAAATAAAACAGTGTTTTTAAGCACCAGATAAAAGTTATAAACTCATTCTATGATGCTCTGATCAGTCAAAATAATGGAATGATGAAAAGAAAAGTTGCATACCTTAACTGCATACCTTGGAAAAAAAGGGATCAAGAATGCACACAATTTTATTTTTCAGTCTTTCCCATGATTCGTTCAATACTACTACTACTTATTATCCTGACATTATATACATCAAGCAAATGTAATATTGTTGACTCTTTCAGAATGTTTCTCCCTTTAGGGCAAACCTGACTGTGGCTCCATCTTTAGTACTTCCCTTTTTTCCCTTAAACCACATAGGGCTCTTCTCTTCAAACCTGCCACTTTTATATAATGAGTTCAATCTGCGATTAAAGAATCATCACACATTTGCAAGTTTTGCCCTCAATCAATAATTATGCAAAAATCGGCCTCATCAATACCTGAAATAAAAAATAAGGAGACATGATAATATGGAGATGGAGCATTTCTCTCCCAGTCAGATGAATTTGTTTGAACAGCAAACATTAGCATAGCAAAACATCTATTTGGCTTTTATGTGATGGGGCCTTGCATTTCAGTTGGCACACAGTTCAATATTTGAACAGTATTTACAGCCAGAGAGATTGAGAGAAAAAAAGTGTTTTAACTCCAAAATTATATTGCTTGGAGTGATAGTGGTAGTAATAAAGAAGTTATTGACCAAATGATATTGATCGACAGCTCCTCGGGCAAAACGAGCCGACCTTGGGCTCCCTCTGTGGCTTGCCCTCCCTCCGCCTGGCTCCCCTCTACTCTCCTCCCCCGGAATTCAATAATATATTATTTTACACAGTTTAAAGCTGGACAACAAATAGCTGCACAGCAAAAACAATTGCTTGTTAATTTTTCATGGCTATTTGCCTATAAGAATTTGGCAAGGGACTGTGTGAGGGTGATTAAAATCAAGACTGTTTGATTAGGGGTTGCCATTCAACAGAAGAATGAGAGTGAGAGAAAGGAAAGAAAAAGGTTAGTTGGAAGAAAGAAAAAAACCAGAGGCAATACAATATGTTCCATCCTTTTCCTGCACAGATCAGACCTTGAGGACTTTACAGAAAGGCTTTGTCCCCTGGTTCATTCCCGAGGTCAAAGGAGGAAACAATCGGCATTAATTTGGCCCTGAAGACGCAGCTAATAAAGGCTTGAGTGTGTGATGTCACAATTCATTCAAAATGGTCATGGTTTGGCCATTTGGCATTTGGTAGTTTTTCTTTTTTTTTGAACAAGCCCGCACTTCAAGTGTTGTATTTGCACTTTGTTAGAATATAGGGAAGAAAACATAGAACCAGCATCAACAGCAATGCAGATTAGATTGCATGGAGATTTAAAAGGTTCAGATAAATAAAAGAAGGTGTCCATCCTGAGTCAGTTTTCAACACATTCAGAGTGTTTGCACATCATGGCCCTCATTTATCAAACAAACTAATGACCTAAAAATGTATGTACGACCATTTCCACACAAGCTATTTATCAATTGGGATGTGAGTGTAAGCTACAATCAGATCTCACATCAAGTCTGAGCTTGCGTACGCAAATTCTGAGTCTGTGGATTTGCGGTGCAGCGCAGCAAAATCTGGTAAGTCTGAAAATAATTATCAAACAAACCTCAGCATAAGCAGCCACATATTAAGAACAGATCAAAACGGATTCTTGAAACAAATAAAACAAAACAACAACAAAAAAAATTCAATGAATATTTATTGAATTTAATGAATTGAAAAAAGCCCACATTTTTCCACATTTTTTGTAAAATAAAAAAATATGATATGCTGGCAAATCTTGCTACCGAGCAGGAGCGCAGGTTCAACGTTGCACACACACACTTACACGGGTAACAGTGGGGTGCTGCTTCAGGTTGCTCAAAGGCAGGTGGCTCTTTCCTGGACCAGCAGGGTGAACACTACTGTAAACCCTAGAGAAAGTGTACCACATTATTTTGGCCTGTTCAGTTTTGCACAACATCGCATTGGGCAATGCAAATGTGCTGCGGTATTTAATCAGTGACATGATTCAAGTATCCTAGGTGAAATTGGCTAAAAGCGTTCTAAACACAGACAATAGACAACATTTCGTCATCTAAACATTTTATCAAGGCTTTTCTACGTTCCGTTAATTTCTATTAATGTGTTATTTATTGCCTCAAGCTTTTAGGCTGTGGATGAATAAAAGATACATTTAAATCATCATTAGACATAGGTTAAGTTAGTCATTGAGTTTTTTATTCAGACCTAGCTGAAGTCTGTTCCTATGGCAGCACTGTTGACTGTCTCCGTCATCCTCTTCCACACAGCGTTTTTATGAGGTCCTTAAATTCCTGTTTTCAGACTTCCAAAAAAAGCATCTTTGTTTTGATCAACTTCAGATGCGAGGATGCAGATCCAGGAAATGTTTATTGTCTTGCCAGGGTTTCTTCTCTCCACGATTGACCATGGGGGTAACTTGTTAATGACAATTGAATTCAGCCGCTGCATTTATCGAGACCCGATCATTCGTACGCTGGCATTGGTCAGATACAAATGTTTCATAAATCACACGTGAGTCCTATGTAAGACCGATTCTGCGGTCAGATCTGCTTCCATTTTCACACAAGACTGATAAATGAGGGCCCATGTTTCTACTTCAAAAGCTATTTTCACTGTGAACAAGATGACTGGCAGCTTTGTTAAGGGTGATCTGAACACACAGATGGCTGCTGATGGTGAAACAACCAACCTGATTGTCTCTGGGGTTAACTGTTTGTCAAAGAACGTAGAGATAAGAAAAGTCACGTTTGTATGTTCACTTTGAATGCAACAGTGTCTTTTCGTGAATTGTCATGCCACAGAGAAAAAAAGGAATCTAAGCGTTCACACTGTACAACTTATCGCTCAGTTTGGTCTTTTTTTGCTGATCCAAGATTATGTTTGGCTGTTCACATTGATTTCTGCTGCGCGTATAGATTGTGGAGCAGCATGTTGTGGCTGACGTAAAAAGACCACTGATTATTCTAAATCTAAATCATTCATTGCTTATATTTATATGGCACTGGTGCCTTCAGTTAGATATGTGGTCTATAGTGACGTACAAGTCAGACGTATTCCAGTACGTCTGTTATGAGTGGCGTTGCTCAGAACAAATCAGACCTAATTGTGACAGTGGCCTAAACCAGAAAAAAAGATTGGATTCCATGTTTTGTGCTGTTCACACTGACAAAAAAGAAGAAAAAGAAAAAGGGGAAAAAAATTGGATGACTTATGTTTACACTCTAATCATAACCTATGTCATGATGACACGCTGCTCAGCTCAGTACTTCAGACAGGTGACAACAACTGTACAAATATGGATATAAAAACCGTCTGTAACGTCTGATTTGAATGAATATTTAAGATAGATGTTAACACAATGTATTTTTTCTAGTAATTGCTCATCACATTGATCAAGGAAAGGTTGTGCAATGTGTCGAAAAGCACATTTCATTGTATACATTTAGACACCTTAACACAGAAGTTGTTCTTCGTTACAGTTTCCAAAGAGCTGTGATAATGAGCCATGCTAAATTGTCACTAAGAGTTGGGACTTGACAAAACATTTGCTTTTTCACTCTGAAAGGTCATAACATTTGTCATTCCTCTCTTGAGAAATAAGCTTGTCTTCAGGTTGGTCTGAGAGGTCACTAAACTGAAAGAATCACCAAGTTGGATAGAGTGATTTTTCACTATTGAACACATTCTGTTGTAGAATGAGGGACGAGAGCCATGTCTTTCATCAGCTGCAGACTCATGTCTGATCGTATAATAACTCCTGGAATCTCTCTTGTTGGCCTAGTCCCGTTATTTGAAAGTTGCAAGATGGAGCATTCATACAGTATTTTGTCTTGCAACAAAAGAGCATCAGAAGTTGACTCTTTGGCTGAATAAGGCACTCCACTAATCCTGAACGGTGTAGTTTACCAAAAGGTAAGTTAAGTTGTGAAAGTCATCCTTTTGTAAAATAATTACTCATACTAATGGCACAAACAGTATGGTTGTAATAAAACTAAACCATTTTTTTAAAAAGAGGAACATGGTGCAAATGGCAAAAATGTGCTGCAAAAAACAAAGACAAATGCAGCATCATCAAACGCACTGCAAATAGAGAAACGATGCAAAGCACAAAACGATACAAACCGAGAAACCATCTTCTGAAGAAAAACGCTTGTTTTTTGCAGCATATTTTTTTCATTTGCACCACGCTCCTCTTTTTGTGCCACGTGTAGACTTGTGTTTGAGATTGTTCATTTGAATCGTTTCCATACTTGTAGCTGTTTTCCTTAACTGAGACGCATTAGCCCGTTGCAGTGTGTTTCGCCCTTGTCGGCCACGGGACATTTGTGCCAGACTTTACAGCTAAATATTGGGGCTATAGTTAGTTTGCACCAAAACAGTTGGTAAGGTTTATTGAAAGATCTTGGGGTGGGTTAAAGTACTAACATTAGTCAAGGTTGTGTAGGTGCAACTTGTGGGTAAAAGCATGAAATGTTTTCTTTTATTTGTGGTTTGAGAAACATGGCATCTTTTCCTGGTGACTGTGATGTCTTACCAAAAGTTTGACTGCTGGTGGCATGGAAAATACTGAGGGAATCAAAAAGGAAGAAGATGTCAGATCAACTGTAAAGCGTGCGATCACCCTCACCTCACTTATCCTGTTTGAACATGATCGTCTTGTTCGTTTGCATGTCAGAGATGCTGATGGAGGGAGAGATGGCGGTTATGCTCAGTAAAATATTCATTCTGCTTGCAGGCCAGCCAAGAGAAACATCCAGCTACTTGGCAGACATGGCAACTGCAAAAAGGGGGGTGAGGTTGCATACATTATTGAAGTGGCAGGGATTTTATCAATTCATACAAGGTCAATATGGAAGATTTTAATTTGTGTGTGTGTCAGGACAAAGAGTTTTCCTTGTTTGGCTTGCATTCTATTTCTCTACTGTTTTTCACCCGTTTCTAGCTCTCTCATTTCTTAATATAATCACAACTCCATGGCACACAGTGTGCTACATTGTCTTGATTTTGTTCTGAGCTGCATTGCAAGTCTTGTAAAGCTTGGGTGCATGATGGTACAAGATATGACCTTACCTCTGGCAACTTAAAATTCAGCCCATAAGTTTGTTCCTTGCAACACACACATGCATGCACGCACGCACACACACACACAGGGACAGATTTGCACAGTGTTTGCCGTGGGAGAGCTCCTCATTTACATCAATTATGGATATTCAACTTCCATCCTCATGGCCTGGCACTGCATATTTCATGGAGAGGGGGGGATTTTATAAGTTAATGTGTCCAGTTGACATGCCTCTGAAAGCACTGGCCTGTCCCTTACACCGTGTGCAGGGCTGGGGAGAGCACGCAAACACAATCCTGTGTGTGTGTGTGTGTGTGTGTGTGTGTGTGTGTGTGTGTGTGTGTGTGTGTGTGTGTGCCCACTCAACCTCCTTCCCAGCCACATCATGCATCCAGTACAACTCTGTCTCGCAACTTCAATTGCTGTTACAGGGAGGGAGCAGTATGAGTGCATACCGTGTTGGAACTTTATCTGAGTTTTGATTAGTTATAAGTTGGTGAATTCACCAAAGGAATAAGAAAATGATAAAAAAAAAAAAATGGGTGTATAACGCAAAGTGTGTTGAATAGGTACATGTGCAATTAGAAACGTGATGGCACTCTAATTGAAAATCCAATACTTTTTAACTCCTTTTCAGAAAGGCCTGTAAACAAAGATGATAACAGCGCTCATTATGCTTGCTTTCTCTCACTCCATCTCCCTTTTTCATCACCCCAACCCTCCAACCCACCCACCTACTCATCCATGGTCTCACCTCTCCACCACCCGCTCAAACACTATTTCTCTCTTCACCCTTTCTCCAGCCTGTTGGGGAGGTGTTACCAGCAGCTGGTGCCTTTGCATAATGTGTGAGGTGTTTATGGGCGTTTTTCATCTTTCTGTGTGTGTGTGTGTGTGTGTGTGTGTGTGT
>CAAKHG010007567.1:4551-14859 GCA_901007715.1 Dactylopterus volitans
TGTATGAAGGGGCTCAAAATCTCTGAGAGTCACACTGATCATTATTTGTGTCAGTTTGAATGAATAAATGCATTTAAGTCATAGTTATCAGCACACATGAGCAAAGTTGATGGCTGGGTGATGGATGGATCTGAATTAGTATTATTAGGGCAACTGACAAATGAATTTTCCTGCATATGGGTATAAGCTTTTCATTCATGAATGTGGAATTAAAAATAAGCACAATTCTGAATAAAGGAATTGTACTTGTAAACAATGTGCACAATTTAAAGAGGCAATAGAAAAGAATTAAGCTTAAACGTATTATTACAAAAGTAAATGTTCCTCGCCGGTCCTGGTTTCCATGAGGCTAACTGGCTCGTTTTTCAGCTGCTAGCGGTCGCTATCGTGAGTGTTGGCGTTGCTTTCAGGAAACATGTGGCGAATTGAACAGCCCTGCCACTGGGTTTGGGCAGTCAGAACTGCATAGTAAAAGCAAGGTTTATAGGCAACCGTTCTATTTACTGATGGTGTCATTTGACTGTGTTGGCTGTTACCTAAAAATCAATGCCTTGTCTTGCTCTATGGTAAAATATGTTGACTCAGTGAATTATACTTCAAACTGCGTCAGCCTTTTTTTTTTTTTTTAACCATTCAGTAAAAATTGTTTTGTCCTGGCAAAGTTCTTCATGTGAAACACAGCCTTGTGATAAGCTGTGAATCCACTTTAGGAGCCATGTAAGCTTTAGTGACTGTTGTAGGCTTATTTCAGATGTCTGAAACTGATCACACTCCCTGTGACCCCTGACCTTCCTCCCAAAAAAAAAAAAAAGGTTCCCCTTTGAGGATCAATATAGTATCACATGACTTCAGTATGTATGTCAGGCATAACATCCAGCCTTTAAAGGTGTGCCCCCATCCAAAATGTGGTGTATTCTGTCAAATCAACAATTTAATGGATAGTGAAAGCCTTCCAGTATCCTGGAATCACAAACCTAATTCAAAACAAACTAATAATAAAAAAGGATCGATGCCATCAAAGCACACATGTTTCCCATTTCCAGACATTCTCAAAGACGTAGTGGAATCTTGTGGGGCCGTGCCTTGACTTAGCAAGCCATTAAACTAGTTTTTTCTCTTTGTCCAAAGCTCTGTAGAGGACTTCATAAAAACTATGACCCTTTTGATAGGTAATAACACACAGGAAGCTGCATGGGCCAAGATGAGTTGTGGAACTCTAGAACCAACTCGGCAGCAAATGTAAATCTCACAAACAGGAATCCCAAGCCGATTGCCCATTAACCACCCGAAACTTCCCACAATGATTCCACAATTCTCCTCCACTCTTACGTTTAGATGTTATTATTGTTCCATAATTACATTTCCTCCCCTGCAGCGGACCAGATCCTTTGAAGAGGGAAGAATGGAACACTTTTTCATTGTAAGCAGGCAGGTATTTTTGCAATAAACTTGGGTGTTGTCATTGTACGCATAACATGCTTAATGTGAAAACAGGCCATAAATCACAGTAGTGATAAATGATTACCCACAACTTTCTCTCTCTCTTCCTCCTTGCTGTCCATGCTGTTTATGTAAGTGGTACCGCCATCGTTCAACTACCAATTCTGAAATAGTTGTTTGCTGTTTGCTTTATAATGCTTTTGTAATGCTTTATAATGCTTGTCCGCATTTAAAATATAACAAGGGATGGGGTTATGAGATATACAGTTGCACTGCATATTGAAGTATTTTTGGTCCAAGAAAAGACAAGCACGTGATGCTGTTTGCATGTTTTAGTTGCCAAATAAAAACTGCAAACACCAAAATGGTTTACATGGTGTCATCAGTTTAGAGTCAGTGTTGGCCTGTGCTAATGTCTCGTTTTGCCACCAAAACTCTGGGCATTAAACTTTTGATTGCATAAACATCGAGAAAACAATTATTCATTCATTACCAGGGTTAGAATGAAAATATAGGAATGAAAAGTGAAAATGAAATGGTTGACATAATGGTTGCAAGTCATCACATGTTAGACTTGTAGAACTGGTAGGACTACTGTACATAGCATTTTAAAACAGCAGAAGCCATTTATAGATTATCGTTTTAATGTCAATAACATGTTTGTATCCTTGAGATGAAATTCATGTATAACAGTAGCAGTGTCCAGATAAAGGGGGTATAGTTTTAAATTAGAGCAAATATCAACACGATAGATTGAAGAATAAATAAAATGCAAACACAAAATGTTACATTAGGTGTTAAACATCTAAATGAGAAACATATACACAGATGAGTAAATTAATTACTAATGTGATGTCAGTGGAGTGAGTGACAACACTGTTACATAACTGCTAAATAGCAGCAGCTTTTAATTATAGGATTACAAGACCTCAAATGAACAATAGATGATTGCGACACTTTTCATTTCATTTTCATTTGTTATTGTGAATGGCAAAACAGTGCACAGCAAGGGATTTTGGTGCAGCCAAATATCCTTTCCGTCCATAAAGGAAAGTCCAGTGTATCCTATGCTAAGGGATTTAATCACAGAAGCACTGAAGCACCTTTTCTTAATGTTTTCGAGAATTCCAACAGCTCTTGTCATGTTGGCAACAGAGACACTTTCAATCAGTTAGGAACCTTTCTAAGCAAAAATGATATTTCAAACGCACCCAAGAAAAAGAGGAACTATGACAAGTCCATGTGACAAATAGAAGCTGGAAGACCCACCTATTTGTTTTGCATCAGCAGTATCACAAACAAACAGCAATAGACGGTAGAGCCACTGTTGTTTGACAGGTTTGCGTTATGCACATTAGACCAGCAGCACGCAGATGTGCCAATCACCAGAGTTCAACAACTTATCACCACTGTTTTTAAGTCTCCACATGTGTACACGAACAAAGACAGTACTGGGGCTATATTCACATTTACTCAGCTATGCGCCTATATGCAGGAGCAGAGGACCCGTATGCTGTAGTGGAAGACCTTGATTCAAGTATTTATTAAATTTGCCAGAATTTCTTTACAGTGTTCTATTCTGCACTCACATAAGCCAGTCAGTGGTTCCTGCCATTTACAGACATACACAAGTGGCGACTGAGAGCATGTTAAGCTTTGAATGTTTAAATACTGTATGTCCAACTGTAAGTGGAGCAATGCACAAGTTTTATTTTTCATTTTCATCCACCCATATACTCTGCACTTTTATCATGAGGTGCTTTTTCAGTTTTGGAGCTGATCGTGACCTCTTCCCTTTTTAAAAATACGACTTATATGAGTGTATTGTTTGTTAACTATTATTTAATATACTCCAGAGTGTACCAACCATCGCAGGTAGTTCAAAATGACACTAGGTGGCGCAAACTATAACATCCATGACTGTCTGTTCAAAATAAACAGAGGAAACTAGAATTATGCATTTGAGACTTCTTTTTTTTCCTGTTGTACCAAACAGTGACACCAAAACATACCGAACCATGACCTCCGTGTGCTGATACACCCATAAAAGTGATGTACGCCTACTTACAGTAAAGACGAAAAACTCATAAAAGAGTTATAGTTGATTTAAGATTTGTCTTTTTGGAGAAGGAATAAGCAACCACAGACATTCTGCTGCCATAGTATGGATTCCTCAAAGTCTGATAGTTTACTCAGTGGTATGTTATTCTGCAAGAAAAGTACTGACATGTGAAACTAAAAAAAACAATGAAATCAAGTGATTAGTGTTATGGAGTAATAAAATGAAATGAAATTGAGCTCTCCCAAAAAATTCAGAAACAGCACTCCAAGTTCAAGTTTGGAAGTCTTGCAAAACAATCCCTTTTTACTGCAATATTGCATGTTCATGTTAACATCATTTTCAAAGAATAGCTGCAACATGTTGTCTGTGGGGCGACACGGTGGTGCGGTGGTTAGCACTGTTGCCTCATAGCAAGAGTCGCAGGTTCGACTTCCGGCCTAGAGTTCGCATGCTCTCCCCGTGTCTGCGTGGGTTCTCTCCGGGTACTCCGGCTTCCTCCCACCTCCAAAAGCATGCTGAGGTCAACTGGTTACTCCAAATTGCCCGTAGGTGTGCGTGAGAGTGTGAGTGGTTGTATGTCTTTCATGTGGCCCTCGTCGTCTGGCGTCTCTGTACCCCGCAGTTCGCCCATTCGCCAGCTGGGATCGGCTCCAGCACGACCGCGACCCGGAATAACCGGAATAAGAATGGATGGATGTTGTCTGTGAAAACATGTTGCACATTGATGCCTGTTTTAAGTCTCTTATCTCGTTTCCATAATGTGATTTAACAGTAATGACATGTATATCATTTAAAGTAAAAGTGTTGAAAAAATCTAAAATCACACCATCACATTAATAAGCTGGTTCAAAAGGTCTTACCAAATTAATCATAGCTAATCTCATAGAAAGTGAGGCATTAATGACATTCAGCGGTCATTCATGAAATCATCGGTATAAGTGGAGCTCCATGAACAGCCTCAGTTCTTCCTACCTCTCACATGGCTAGTGTGTTTATCTTTGTCAGTCTTGTGTTTGGGATCTGATCAGTAACACAAGACTGATGTGTCTGATGATTCATGGCTACTGCCACTCTAATTCCCTTACACACACAAACCTTTATTAATGAGTTGTTATTGAAAGAACGAGAGCCCTTGGTATCTGTTAAACACACACCGGTCCTCTTAATGAGCTCTCTCAAAAAACACAGTCGTCTCTCTGTCAGCTCTTGGGCACAGTCCATGTACTACAGCTTCAAACTCGCCTGAATCACAGTGGAGTGGTGCCATTGTTCCACTGTTTTGCGCTGAGAATGTTCTTACAGCTGAAACCATTACTTTGAGTTTGCCCCGACTTATGTTAATGGCATAAAAAATAAAAAGCACCTGCCTTAGCTGGAGGAACATTATTCCTGTCGGTCAGTGAGTGAGCTTGATTTTTGATGGAGATGTGTCCAGACTGGCCTTCTGTGCTCCAGCATGCCCTAATCCAGGCCCCATGAGGCCCCTCGCTGTGCCCTTTATTCAAGTCCACTGACTCCCAACAGGAAATGAGAGCTTGAGGGGGCACTGGTGAGGAGACGGGAGGCTCAGTCGCACGGTGGGGCACAGACACACTGCGCAACTAGAGCAGATGTGAAAAGAAAGACTCCAATGATAATATTCAGCGAATCCCTGACAGAACACAGAGCATTTGCCATGAAACGCATTTGTCTTGCTGCTTCCTTTCTTCTTTGTAATAAATTAGTTTTTTTCTGAAGCCAACATGCAGTTCACAGCAAACACCCAGGAATTATTCTCCAAAAGCATTTCAATTCAAAGGACACATAGAAAAAGTTTGGGGCCTTTTGTCTTGGTGAGAGGCTGCCCCTCCCGTGCGGACGTAGCCATTTGACGTTCCGGACATAATTAATCAGGGTGAGCAGGACAATACTGATTCGCATCAAACATTCCCCATTTCAGATATCTCCCCCAGATTTTCCACTAACACCTTCTAATCATAAATAATCACACTCAGAAAAGACACTCAATTAGATTAGTCTCCACAGTCCTGGCATTAGAGAGGGAAAAGATGTTCTTCTGGTCCTTTGCTAACTATCACGCTAAAGCATAATTGCTCTCTGGTGACTTTATACCGTTTGCAAGCTGAGGTTTAACTTCCCTTATTAGGGGATTTTCAGAGCAGCATGGATTGACTGTATTGAGATTAGACTGACTACTATGAAAGAAAAGATTCAAATCGTACATTGTCTTTATATTCAGATGAGATTGCCCTCCTTGTTTTGATTATTATTGTGAAGTTATCATCTTTGAAATAATGATGTTTGGAGTTTGTAGTTCATAGTTAGTCAGAATGGAGGCAAGGCTTCAGTTTATCAGAGCTCGTCTTTGCATCTCTCCTGAGAGATTTAATGATGTTGTAGCTGCATTTGATATGCGGCTTGCCTGTTTAATCCATATGGCCGGTCACTGTAGTGTTCTCCTTATGCATCTGCTCAATATTAAAGAACTTCCCCAACGCCACCCATTACTCCCATCACTGCCCTCATGCCCATACTTTCTACCATGATGCTTTGACTCAAAAAATGAAAAAAAGAACTCTAAAAATCACTATCATGAGTGACATTCATTCATTCTATCAACGGAACACTCGGTGGGTGCATTGCTAAGGTCCTAAGAGAGTGTGATGTTGGGTGTCATTTGGATCATAACTCATTTTGCTACCTGATTTAGGAAGGGCTTCATAATTTTATCAAAATATCTTTTAGTTTTCATGAAATAAAACGAGACTAAAACAATAACGTAATCATTAAAATTTGACAAAATGTATCACATCCTCATCGGTGCAGATAGACTTAATGATTAATATGAAAAATACATAAACTGGCTTGCATGTATCACCAGAATCACACACTGCAGCTCTTAGAACATCTTCATTAACATCTAGAAATGCTCTGTGTCTAACACTGAGCTTATGTTGTCACTGGTTCTGCCCATGTGGTTCTGCTAGAGCAACCCTCATCAAGATGTTTGCCGACCCCAGTGAGAAAATATAACATTGTTTGGCTTCAAGTATTCCAGTTTTTAGTGTATATTTCAGATAATTTGGCAGATGAACGATCAGCTGCTCTGCAGTTTCATAATTTGGTTCAATATCTTTTGGTTTCTGGGAAATAAAACTTGACTAAAGCAAAAATGAAGTGATTAATTCAATTATTTACCTGACTACAACTAAGACCAAAACTAAATCTAACGTTTTATGGGAAATGAATGGGTCAAAACTGAGCTCACAATTTATATTTCTTCTTTTGTGCATTGCCCATACAAAACGTCCATACGCGCACAAACAGGTAGAATAATCCTGTCATTTTATACTTTCAAGTCAGAAGTCTAATTTTCTACAGTCATCGGGTATTAATAATACATGATGAGAACTCTGCCATATTTTTCTCTGATTTATTAACAGTATTCCGATGTGAACAGGGATGGGATCTACTGGCCACATCATGTCTTCAGATCCAATCCGTGATAACAGGAGTGACTGGAGTCACTTTGGAAGCAGTGTGGGATTGTTATTGGCTGGTAAAGGAATCAAGGAATCATTGCGCTGAAAGGAATTCCTTTCTCTGAACCGCAGATTTTTTGTTTCTTCCTATGCCAACTGAGATTACGGCATGAGGGCTTTTCTTCTTGCCTCGTCCCCATGGTGAAAGAAATTGCATTGACCTCTTGTATCTATTGCTTCCATATGCGAGCAGTTATCTCTCTTGCAAATGGAAATGAGACCCAAAATTGCAACAAATGGGGGCATGCCACTGAATGCAGATGTTCCGTGCACCTCGCCCAGAGTGCACATGCCCGATCAAATTAACTTTAACCCCTCCGCCGACAGAACAGACATCTCTTTTACAAATCCTCTGCTCCAGCAATTTGTTTTGAGTCAAGGTCTGAGAGCAACTGTATGTCCACAAATGGTGAATAAGAAGTGATGGCATCAAACACCTGGACCCTGCAGAGTTCAATGTTCCCCCACTGGAAGGGCCCCCAGCACCAAGCCTCTGACTCTTCCTCTTTTCATGCATGATCCAAGTTTGGCCCTCTGGTAACTTCCCTCCCTTTGTGTTTCTCCCGCTTTGCTTCTTGCGACTGTTTGACGGAGAACACCTGCTTGTGGGGTGATTGTAGGGGGTCGAGGCCGAAGAGCTTCAGTGATGGAGCAGGGTGGGGAGGAGGGGGGCTGTGGGAGGCTAACAGGTGCTTCCTCTGTGGAACTCTGTGAACAGCAAAGCAGTTAATGTATGTAAATGGGAGCAAGCTCTTCATGCCCCTTCATCAAGGCGCTCTATCTCTCCACTCCCCCTCCTTCTGAATAATAAGAAAGCCATATAAAAGTGGCCTCACAGATAATTTACCAAATTGGTTAAATGTTGCTGAGAGCCTGGAGTGTTAATATGCTTCCATTCAGAGCAGGCAGAGGTCAGTGGAGTCGCTGGTTAGCAAGAACCAGACAGAAACAACATGACTCTGATGATCCCATCCCACACAATGCCCTTTGGGGTAGCTCTCTAATGACCAGCACGTCTGAGCACATTTACCAATACATATATCCACATTAAATATGTTTACAGATTTCTGAATGGCCTTGATACCTATGTTGATGACAATATCCGTGATTGTTGGGTCAGTTTGTTTGTTTGTTTGTTGGTTTGCTTGTGTGTTTGTTTGTTTGTTTGTTTGTATCCCTCACTCCCTGCCACATCTGTTCTCCTTTAGGGACCTTGATTATTGCTAATGAGTGTTTCCAAACCCAGTCCCCCATTTATCTCCACAGACCCAAAATACAGAACATGTCCCCGCCATTTCTTCACCCCTGGCCCTTTTGCCTCCTTATATCCGTCTCTCTTCACCTCTCGCACAACGCAGTGCAGCAACTTCACCGTGGCTAAATCCAACCCCATCATTTACAAGACTGTCAGCTTAATACATATAAATATTACATACATGTAGAAGGCATGCAGAATTGGAACATACAGGTGCTAACTTATTTAGTTGGGTCTGTTCCTGGTCCAGGCTAATGAGGAGCAGGTGAGTGGCTGTTGCTTTAATCAAGTGGAGAGAGGGCCGCGCACAGATTTGCAGCTTGTTGAAAGGCCAGTGGTACACATGGGCTTCATTATAGGGTTAGGGGGAAATCAGTCAGGAACAATTGTTTTCCCACTCCGGCTGCTAAACTGGAATATTTTTCTCTTTCTGAGTCTCACACATAGAAATATGCTCACACATATTCTTGTCTGCTTTGAAGAATGGCTGAGGATTCTCTAAAAAGATGCTTGAAACAGTGTGGCACGTGTGAATTGTTTTGTTTATTTTGATTAAAGTCCAAGTGAAGTGAAGCTCAACAGTATAAATGGTAGTTTCACATTGTTTTACTATGTTATGCTTTTAAACAATATTATCTTTTCGAATTATATAATAAAGGTCAATGTGCTCAAAGTGCTGCACACAGCTAAAGGGCACAAAGCCAGATCATTCTATCTGCCTCTCTGCTGAAGTGCATTTGCTAGAAGTCTTTCAGCAAAATCCATGGGACAACCTCAGGGGCTGAAACACCCCCCACCAAAAAAAAAAACAACAGTTCCTTGAATGGCCATTTGAGGATAGTTCCAAAAGCAAGTCGATCCTCAAACCTTAGCATTAAAATGGCCGCCTTTACAAGCTGCTCCAAACACTGAGGCCTGTACTACGAAGCAGGATTAACATACAGGGGATATCTCTCCGTTATCTGGGTTGACTTACCTAGACATTCATAATCCAGATAAGAGGTACTATGAAGCTGGTTATCAACTTGGTAATTGAACTCAGGGTTTTCCAATCTTGATCAGTGCACGTTCAAATACAAGGGGCAGGGTCGGCAGCGTCTGTCCAATCGCAAACATGGAGAAAGCCTGCAGAGCAGCATACGTTACAATGGAGGAGGAGAGTATTGTTCAAAAATAGGAAGAGTTCAAACATATCTTCCAGGCCAAAAGCAACACTTTTGCCGCAGCAAAGTTCAGGAAGGAATGCTGGCATAAAATTGCAGACATTGTTAATGTGTAAATTTTGGAGATTCTACAAAATGAATTCATTTTGTAGTATTTATGCAATATAAACAGACAGCACATTGATTACTCACTGCCCTTCCTTTCTTTTTTATTTTCCATTGAGTTCTTGTGAGGCTCAGCCCTTGTCTTGTGTTGGAATATAAATTCCTCGCTGTGACGGCACGAGTAGGTGTGCGTTCCATAAATTCATGTTACTGCAATTATTCCATGTGTGCCCATTATTATTAACCTCATTATTTCAGATGAAACCCTAGTGGAGCTAAAAAAAAATCGTGCTCTCATGATCTTCACACCAATGTCACATGATCTTCTAAGAATGGGCAAGGCATGTTCCAAGAGAGCTGATTGGTCAGGAAGTGGGACTCGTATACTCGCTAGTCTGTTATCTAGAACACAATCTGCTGAGGACCACGTTAGCTGTTCAGCGTAAGTTGCTTTGGTGATTTACCCCGGTAAGAAGTGAACCAGCTTCGTAGGATGGAAGACCAAGGGTTAACCCTAAGGTTACCTCGATAAAAGAAAATCCAGCTTCCTAGTACAGGCCTCAGGTCTCTATAACTAATTTCAGCATTCAAGACAACGTTATTGGGGATTAATTTTTATATGAATCACAATTAATTACATAATTAGGACATGGCGTCTTTGAATGACAGCTGGGTGCCGACTATTTTTTTTAGGAATTTCCCATTAAAAAAATGAATGTGTTACTGTTTCAAACAGTACAA
>CAAKHG010007568.1:11557-29466 GCA_901007715.1 Dactylopterus volitans
CGAGAGACTACCCAAGCCAGGTGAGAGAGCCAGTTAAACTTGTTCTTTACAGTTGTCCTTTATCAAACACTGCAGCTTTTCATTTCCCAAAATATGCTTTATCTTGTCACAGGAGGACTGTCAGTTTTTTTTTTTTTTTTTTTTTTTTTAACATGTTTAATCTCCTGCTCAGTCTCACAATTGCAACTTATCCTGAACTAAACCCGGAAGGTCCTGTCACATCCTAAACGCTGAGAGAATAAAGATGCACAAAGTATGCTTGAGAAGGTCTTTTTTTTTTTTAAGATACTGGCCAACAGCGTGGCGATTGTGACTGCTCTAGGTTCTTAGTATATGTGTTTTCTTCACCCAGTAGCATTATGTATTTAGGGTAATGGCTGGTCGTGATGGATTGAGACGAGAAATGTGAAACCACATACAGTTCATGCTTTGTTTGTAATATGATAAAAGATTTTATTAACTTTCATAGAAAAGATTTGTGAATAATTCCTCAAATTAGATAATCACATCATCCTAACTTAAGTATCTCTGCACTGGTTGCCCATAACTTCACTTGTTTAATTTCAAAATTGTATTTATTGCTTAAGGTAATTAAGGTAATCAATGGCCTGACCCCAGATTTCAGAGCTTTAAACCCCGAGCAACCTGGCTTGATCATTTTTGAGGACTTGATTTTAATGGAGGTTTTTAATCATTTACCCAGTAAAACACTTTGTGCTTAAGCTCAAAAGGTGATTTAGAATTGTTATTTCCTCAAGTGGCGCTTGATTGCGGTGATGCCATCTTGTTCATTTTCTCTTCGTAGGTTCTTTGGCAACCCAGCCACCCAAAGCGGCTGCCCCAATCCCATCTGCCCCAGCAGCATTCCCAAACCTCTGTCTTACGCCAGCAGGTGCCTCCACTCCTGCAGCCCCTGCAGCTTTGTCATCTGCTGCGCCTTTTAGTGTCGTTCCCGCACCTGTGTCATCATCATCAGGCTTCACGTTCTCCGTGCCATCGACGCATGCCTCCTCTGCCCCCTCAGCTTTCTCTGTCGGGGTGACTGCACCTTTCGGCTCGGGCTCCTCAGGCTTCTCCTTCACCTCCAAACCTCCCTCAGATACCCCCTCAGCGCCCTCAGCATTTTCTTTCAGCAACGCTCCCATCAAACCATTAGCAGTGGCAAGCCAAGCGCCTGCTCCAGTTCTGACATCCCAGAGCCTTGCAGCTGCCACCATACCCGCAGTGAAACTGAATCTAAATGAGAGGTAAAACATAATATCTGGGCCGTCATATGCACCAATCAGGCATAACGTTATCTGTTCGAGAGAGGTGTTGATATATTTTAATGATTGTTATTAGGACCCAAATTTGCTGTTGAACCGTACTGGTTTATACTGAGAGGCGTCCCTGAACTTTTGTCACCCTAATGCATCTGAGTGACCAAAATATTAGGGGCACCTCTCTAAAACAGATTCAATAAAAATTCAACACAGAGCTCCTCCTGAAGGGAGAATTTATCGCAGGGCTGTTCCCTTATTTTCTCTGGTGCACATGCGGCAGTCATAATGTTATGCCTGATCAGTGTACATGCAGGCCTGAGACATTATGGAGTTTATACCTATGTACTTAAATGCAAACCAACAGTAAAATGATTTCTCAACCTTTTTTGATAAGTGCTCTCGACAAATCAACGCGTCGAAAGATAGCAAGTTTGCCCAGACTCAAGAAATGTGTCTGCTCTTTTTATCAAGGTTTTCAGCGGTGGAGACTCCTGCACCAGCCACTCAGTCGTTCTCTTTCACTTCCCCTCTGCCGAAAGCTGTTGTCTCCAATGCCAGCAGTCTGACCTCCCCCGCACTCACCGCCGCTAAGCCACCGCCGGTTTTAGGTAAGAAACTGCAGCCCCAAGTTTTACTTTGTACAAGCATATAATTGTTTTTGTTTTGTTTTTTTTTCATCAGTGAATGCTTGATTAAATTAAGTCCTGGTTCCTCGGGGGGTTGGTTGTGATTGTATCCCGTTTGCTTTCGTGTCAGCCCCGGTGCGCCCCGTTCAAACCAGCACACCGACTGCGGTCGTCCAGAAACCCGCTCCGGCTTCCCAGAGCCGTATGCAAACCCCACAGGTATTTTACTATCAGCCCTTCCTTTTATCTGTTATAAATTAACATGACCTTTTTTATTGTTTTGTTGACAAAAATATGTAATATATTCAACATTCAAATACAGTCCAACAAATGTTGCACTCACATCCTCTTAACAGTGCGCTTAAATTCTCCTGCGATGTACTTAAATGGCGATTTTCCTGTAGGTAGTTGTGACTGGCAACAGAACAACCAATTGAAATGATGTCAGATGACAGATGGTTTTGCTTCTTTTTTTTTTTTAATTTATGCTTGATTTTACTGTGTTTGAGTTGTTCTTTCCAACTTCTTGTTTCAGGCAGCGCTTAGTATGAAGGCCCTGGAGAAGCAGCTACAGCAGAAGAAAGACACTGATCCCATTATGACTGGCATATTGGAAGAGGTGAGTGGCCTGAACTATCGTGATGGAAAATGTTGCTACATGCTTATGGTCATGACTACACACAGTATGTCTCTACACTCTTTTTTTATGGTGTGTTTTTATATGTAAATATGATTGCAAAAGGATATTTCATGTACCAAATGTCAGTAATTAAGTCAAACATGGCCTAGTCACGTAGCATGTATAAACTGAAGATCTACTTATCCCTGAATTTAAACCAAAAGCAAATTAGTTTTTTAAATGCATTACGATAACAACAAAATGTCTACATGTGGTCATTTCCAAGTGTAACTGTTTCATAGCCGACTGATCAATCTAGTTGTTGTATAACCCGAAACGAGGTAGACCTGTGCGGTTTCACGCTCACGTTAGTCTAAATTAGCCTCAGAATTAGTTTCACAAAAGTCCAATTTTGATTTAAAGTTAGAAAACATTAGGAACAACATAAAATTATTCAGAATGCCGGACTCAAAGGCCACCTTTTGTCATACCTTTTTTTTTTTTCAAAGGATTGCCTATATATCTAAAATATTGTTTTATCTGTTAAAACTGTAATTTTTGGAAGTTATATTGCAGTGTGTGATAGTTAATTCCCTGTTTAGATAGTTGATTTCTATTGATCAGGTGATGCGTGAGGTTCACACAACACCTATGGGTATTTATATGTTGGACTTGTATGGGGCTTTTCTAAATTCTCCTATTAATCCTGAGCTTTGATGATTCAAACATATTCAGAAAATTTCAGTTTTTGAAGATGCTGTCGATATTCTTATTTGTTTTTATTTGTAGGATTGAAATAAGTCTTGACAGTTTTTTCATGAAGTTGTTTAACATTTAAACGTGTCTTTGACTTGTTATCAGATTTCACACTTCCAGAAGGAACTGGATGATCTTAAGGTGCGAAGCTCAAGAGCCGACTTCAAGGTTGGCACCAATGAGGAGATGAAGGAGTTGAGGAAAGAGTCAGAGGACCTCGATATTTTCACTTTGGAGATCAAAGAAACAACAGAGGTAAGGTTTAGGGTTACTTATACTTGGACAGACCAAGCATGTTCAGATGTTGCTTGGGCAACGTCATGCGTGACTGTAATGTGCAAAATCTCTACACCCAAATTGCTGTTTAAAAACAAAAAAACAAAAACGCGCTCATCAGCCAGTCCCTAGCCAGCATTGCTGCCTCCTACCCAGAATGCAATATTTGCAAAGACACTTATCTTAAATGACAACCAGCATTTATAATTTTTCTTTACGATTTTGCTAGAGCTGGACGATGTTGAAAAGTAATTGAATTGCGATCATTTTTGACCACATTGCGATTTCATGTGCAATTTTTTTTTTTCCCCCAAAGTTTCTTGTCTCTTGTGTTACTCAACAGAAGAATAATAAATCATTCTACAGTTACTTTGAATATTACATTAGATAGTTTAAACATCAACCGTTGTGTCCTGTAAGGCAGGTCTTTATGTTTAAGTGAAATTAGGTGATGCGTGAATCAATAAGAATACCACACTTTCATTAAAGCACTTAAATCACTGTGGCATATTGACTGATTTGTTCACTTCCAGCAATGTAAACACAATGTTAGTAAATAGAACATCAAGCACTTACAAATAAGCCTGGAGTAAACATTGAGTGAAAATGTTTGACATGTAAACATCTGAATTGCACTTTTCAAACTTAACATTTTTAATGTGTATAAAACATACATCTCTCTTACTGATCTCCAATCAGTAACTTAACATACAAAATGCCTAAAAATAAATACTGTGTGTGTCCACATTTGTTTACCATGCCGTGTGAGCTCAGTCAAAATTCCACTGTCAGTTGTGCCAACTCTGTTTAATAGGTTTTGGTCCTCTGAAAATGATATAAACGTTACAATATGCTTGACTTAACAGTCTCTCCATGGGGACATTGGCACACTGAAGACCACCTTACTGGAGGGCTTTGCAGGGGCTGAGGAAGCCAAGGTCCAGAATGAGCTCGGCAGAGACAGAAATTACAGACAGCTGCTGTACAAAAAGCCCCTGGACCCGCGCAGCGAGGAGCAGCTCAAGGTGAAACCGAACAGACGACTTGAACAACGTTAACATTCTTCTCGTAAGTTGCGGTTTCTAACACTTCTGTCATTTTGATTCCATCCAGGAGATTCGCCGGCTGTACCAGTATGTTATGTTTGCTGTGGAGGACGTCAATGATGTCCTGGATGTGGAATGGGAGAAGCACCTGGAGAAAAGGAAAAAACAGAAGTAAGCCAAGGCAATAACTGCCATGACCGCCCAGTCATTCTGTAGTGAAAACAGAACTGAGTAGGGAATTCGGTAATTGACAGTAATTTTCAATCATCTGAGATGGAGATGGACTTTATTGTCATTATACAAAATGCAACGAAATCAGGTGCATTCACTTGTTGTGCTCAATAATCAATATACAATTAATGTGTACATTTATCATCAGTCATACTCACTCATACTCACACTCATGCCAGTATATTTACCATACACTTCCTTGCAAGTGTGTGCAACTTTTAAAAAAAAAAAAAAAAAGGTCCATATTTCCCACGAAAAATGAAATGCGTTGCCACTATTACACATTAAATGTCAACATGCATTTGGGGCTGTGCTTTCAGTTCAGAGTTCGGTATGGTGATGTGTTGTGAAATCTTGCCCTTGCAGGCACATGGTGGTGCCGGGGCGGGAGGGCCTGTTCACCACGCTGGCCAACAACCTGTACATCATCAACCAGCAGAAGAGCAGACTGGATCAGCTGGTGAAAGAGCTCACTTCGCTGCGCCTCTACAACAAGACCACCGCCCCAGCCGTAAACCGCAGCGCTGCTCCAGCGACAGCGGCCAGGTAGGAGCCGGCAAAGACAACAAAAGAAATGAGAGAAGAAAATGTGAAAATTTTCTGGGGGAAAAACTAATATTAAATATTGTAGTGTGATGTGAGAAGGTAGGCTGCAGAGAGGGTCCGGGAATCAGACCTTCAGATGGGCAATAATCTGAAACAGTTATTGAATAATAGCAGGCTGTTTGTTTTAATAACATGGGTGACGTAAAGTTTGCACTTACTTTAGTGTGGCAGCCACTACAAGGTGTAAACTGTGGAGGCTTCCGTTTCCAACAACGTGGGATTTTTTTTTTTTTATTATTTTTTCCATGCATCACTTCCCTGCAAATATGTGTAAGAAAAGCTGTTTATGACTTAACTTATGTCTGCCATCTAGTTTGGAAAGTGAGCTTGAGAGTTTGCGGGATGCACTCCTGAAGGCTCGGCTGGACACGGCTCCTCCGAAGACCAAACCTCCAGGTATTCATTTTATATTTGTGGTAGAAATAATAAAGGGGTGCACTTTTTTTGTCAACTTTGCCATAATAACAATATGAATGTTTCTGTAGTGGTCAAGATCTCACCAGTCAAACAGTCACAGCTGCGCAACTTCCTCTCAAAGGGTCAGATGCCTCCTGTGCGCTCAACTGCACCAGGTACAATATCGCCACTCGTTAAACAAGGACAAGTAATGTCTGGAATGCATGAGGATAAAGAAATATATTATCTGCAATTTATTATTACAACAATTGCAATACATCAGACTGCATTCAGTCCGTCAGCCTTCGTTTATTCACTGTTTTGTGTCTCGTTTTCTCTTCAAGCCAACCTGTCTCGCTCAGCCTTCCTGTCACCAAAATACTACGAGGATTTGGATGATGTGAGCTCCACCTCTTCCCTGTCCCAGCCCATGGAGCCTCACCTGCCGCATTTGGAGCTGGAGGAGGAGGAATTTCTGCAAGAGCCCCCTCCCATGAACGTCATACCCCCATCATTGGCCACCCCCCGCCACCCCACTGTGGTGAGGACACCCTCTATCCAGCCAGGTTTTGGAGCAATCCAGTCCACCCCTTTAACCAAACTCCAGTCAGTGCAGGGCATTGGCTTTGGACTGAGCCCAATTGCTAGCCCCGGTGAGTAAATCTTAGCAACTGCAGCCACGGGCTTTCTGACGCACGCACATGGCGGTGGTTTACGCTTCAACAAAGCAGGACTTCATGTTTTGTTCCATACATGTGTCTCACGGACGTTGCAGTTCCAACCAATAAGATCAACCTTTGCGGCGCCGAGAGCACTGCGCTCGCCACAAAGACGGTAAAACACGGGGCTCCACCGGCTGAGAGGACTGTACCTGTCACCATCCCTCCCCAGCAGGCCGCAGCAACTGCTGCCCTTCGCAGGCAAATGGCCAATCAGAAGACGGGTAAGACAAACAAGCATCAGTCACAATTCTTTGACCACAAGTTAGAGCCAACGTTTGTAGGTGACAGTGAAGCTGTAATAGCCCCTTGTAGAGATTCATTGTGTGTAGAATGAGCTGTTCCATAGCTCATGGCTATGCCTGCTGTAACACACTAGGTGGAGACAGAGACCTTCAGACAAAAACATGTCAGCTTGACTAGGCTCAGTGCTCCATCTAATCTGAGGAAAACTGATAAAATTGTTGGTTTGAGTCTCTTATACGAGGTATAAATCACGATGGTAACTAATTGATTTAATCACATCTGTTAAGTCTGTTTTTTTGTTTTTTTTTTCATTCTTCACATTGTTAACCCAAGCTGTATTTTAATTATTCAAAAATACACATTTTTGCGTTCCAGCTGTCGTCAGTACTTCTTTGACCGAGTCCACTCTGAAGACTGTTCCCCAGGTGGTCAATGTTCAAGAGCTCAAGGACAAAGGGCCTCCTGTTTCAGTTTCCTCTGTTATCAGGTAACCCCCCATCTTATAGCTGGTACGCTTCCGGTTTTATTTCTAATTGAGTTGCATATGTACGCATTTTCTTGAGCAGTTAGTTGACACTGGTATAGTTTGCTAGGAAGACTTGCATTGGCAGCATCAGGTGCTTATTTTTCAAGTGATACAACATTGCAAATGTACTGAGGTTATATTTTAACACAGCATTGTTTTCACTGAGCACCGTCTTGTTTTTCCATGTATTACTTCAAAGCTGGACTTTCGTTTTCCCCTCTCTGTTTTGCTGTCATGCCAGTAGTTTTTCTAAGCTACAAAGGTGAAGTTTGCCCTCTTGTGGCATTAAAGTCAACACGCAGCCCTGTTTCCCTGAACATTGAGACACTTTAAAATGTCAGTGGAAGGAGAATGTGATGATTTTCAAAACACTGAAACCCCATATTTAAGTGAAAATAGCATAAAGAACTTATGAGATGTTGAAACTGAGAAATTTCATTCTATTTTGAAAATTACAGGCCCTTTTTTTTTTTTTTAAAAGTTGGGACAGTAGCAACAAACGACTGTAATAGTTGCGAAATACAAGGAACTCGGGAGGAGCATCTCCAAATTCATCTCACAATAGCATCTCAGAGAGCCTGAATCTTTCTGATGGGGAAGGGTTCACCACAGTGTAAAATACTGCTGGCAAAAAGTGCAACAATTTAAGAATGTACAGTTCTCAACATAAAATTACAAGGAATATGGGGATTTTATTGTCTACAGTGCATAATATCATTCGAAGATGCTTAAGTTTCAGAGAATCTGAAGAAATCTGTAAGCAAGAGACAGGGCTTAAACCCAACGCCCAGTGGTCATGGCGTTCACAAGACACACAACTGTGTAGCACGCATCAATGCATGAGTTCAGGAGCGCCTCCAAGAGCCACAACAGTTTCTTGATTCATCCACAAATACGAGTTGAAACTCGAGAATGCCAGAAACCATGTCTGAACCAGATCCAGAGAAGCCGCCACCTCCTCTGGGCCTCAGCTAATTTAAGGCGGCGTGAGGTTTGACGAGTCAAAATGTGAAATTGCGTTTTGAAATCGTGCATCGTCCGCTTTACCCGGAGCTGAACAGGATAGGAACTGTATGGCTTTTTTTTTTTAATGTGCATAGTATGAGTAATAAATGCTGAATGCATATAAAGGTTTTGGATCAATATATAATATGCTGCCAAGAAGGTGATGTTGTTTTCAGAGAAGCCCTTATTGCAAGAAAGACAATGGCAAACCGCATTCTGTACATGTTTGCGACAGCGTGGCTCCCAAGTAATATTGTCCGAGTACTAAACTGGTCTGCCCGCAGTCCTGATTTGACGGCACAACATGAAACATAAAATCTGACAAAGGAGACTGAACTATTGAGCAGTTGAAATCCCACATCAAGGAAGAATTGGAAAACAGTCCACTTTCAAAATGACTGTAGTCAGCTCCCACCTGTTTACAGTTTTATTAAGACTAGAGTTGAGACGACAGAGTGATAAACATGACCAAGACTCTGTCCCGTTTTCCTTTTAAGATATGTTGCTGGCATGGAACTCAGTGAAATTAAAATTTGTATTTTACAGAACCTGCCAGGGTCTTTTCAAATGAGGTTGTGTGTGATCTTTTGGAGAAATGCAACATGGCATATATTAATACTTTTGTTAAGCGGTTAAGTTCTTAAAGGCAGTTTATGACATAATGATTCATCGTAATCATCCCTAACTTCTAATGATGGGAATCATCGGAAACATTTAACCGCTCAATGTTTAGACGACTGAAACGAGTGACGGTGAGAAATTAATTCTCGCAACAATGGTTTGGGTCGGCAGATGCCTGCAGTGAGAGGCAAAGTAGTCACATTAAAAACAAAGCCACCTTAAATCATCATCCTTAAGTACAGAGGTTGGGTTCTCCATACATGCAACACTTAATGACATCACCATCAAAGCACAAAGTACTACAGCATGAACCAACAAAGACATCAAAGCTAGCATTATCATCTCTACCCCATCACACATTCCAACCTAAATGGGCGGGATAGGGACTTTAGCACAGCGAGTAAACAAGTTCAGAAAAGTGTGTAATGTGGCAGACGCGGACACGTCGGTCCAGCTGTAGTTGGAATTATAGTATGCGAGGGGGACAGCTGAAAACCACCGTCAAGCGTGAGGTAAGATTGTCACCTAAGTCTGACCTAGAGATCCCGATTTTGACAGATTACAACTTTCTCTCCAAGAACTGTCATCGGCAGCAACACGAGCAGCTTTTTTTTTTTTTCAAAGAAACTTTTCCTTCAGTGGAAATAGTTCTGCTTCTCCAGGTCAATGGACAGCCGTTCTTTTTTTTTTTTTTTTCTCCTAACAAATCAAATTCATGAAATGATGAATTTGAGGCATGTCCCTCTTGATCCAACACATTTTACTCTCACCCAGTTTCACTAGATCGCGATGTATGTGTTCATTTTTGTCCGTTTTGATCAGGGAAACAGAAATGGATTCAAACAGCCTCACTCCTCTGTGCTCTGCTCTCTTTTCCCAGCTTATCGGCAGCAGACCCAGCAGCTACGATTCAGCAGGTCGTCGCTTCAGTTTCATCCAACCAGGCTAAACGAGTTAGTCTTACCTTTCACTTAAACAACTGTCAATTTCCACATATGTCCTCTGCAACACTGTCACACACCTGACATATAGCCTTGAAGATTTGAATCGGTCATAGAATATAATTCCGCAAAAAAATTTAACGTTGTCAAAATACCTGAACTAATTTAGTGCTATTGATTTTTGCCTGTCATAGTCACGCTTGTCTCCCGCATGCGCTTTGAAAAAGTCCTGTGAAACTATTTTAATTTCAAAATTTCTCAGCAGAATTTCACAGAACACCAACAAACACACTTATGCAGTGCATTTTTCACTCATCGCACCCATGCAATTGATTGAATCTCCATAAATCAAGCAATAGTGATTATATACCTCACGCATCTTAAACGATTGCTGACGGTTGTGTAAGTGAACAGGCACCATCAATTGCAAGGGTGAGAAACGTCCCGGCTCCTTCACATGCTGATGCCACAAATTGCAGTTGGGTGAAAGGGGAAACTCCTTTTACAAATTGTATTCACTCTTCAGGACCTGGTTCAAATTAATGGGAACTACCCGAACTTACTCTTGGTTTGGTCCACTCTTGGTTTTCCCAACATATGTTTAAAAAAAAAAAAAATAGCGGTTTTGTATCCATGCTGTAAACTGTGTTCAATGAAATCCGCATATTTTTAATGTCGTGTATCTAGGAGATGAAGTCTAAGCTGTTTTTCTGTATTCTGGCTTTGCTGAATCAAGCTATAACTCTTAACTCCTGTTTTAAATCTGTCTCTGCAGAATACAACTCAGGGTATCCAGAAAATGCCCACTGAAAGTACACCTGCCCCACAGGCAAGCTTCGTGTTTGGTGAGCACTGAACATGCATAATTGATTTAAAAAAAAATTTGGGTTATTGATTTTGTTACATATGTACAACATGGATGAAAAGAATGTCCTCAGCGTCTTGTGTGTGCAAAATGCTGAAATTTACTTTAGCCTACGTTTATGTTACTCGTGATAGATTTTGATGTCATGCATGTTTCTGCGCCCTTTAGGTCAGTCAACCGTTTCTCCGGCTCCCGCTAGCTCAGCTGAGCAAAGCACCAGCAAAGGTTTCTCCTTCTCTTCAATGTGAGTCAGCTTCGAAAAATTAGAATAATTAATGAAAGTTTCTGATATTTTAATTAACGATTTAATCTCAAGATGCTGCATGATAATGTTAAAAGCAGACAATAGTCGAGGCCGCAGGCGTGATGCTTTTGGGTCGTACGTCTGTCTTTATAGCCATCATTCTTGTGAAGCCCATATCTCAGGTCAGAGCGTCAAAAACTAAGGTCAAAGGACCTCACAAAACACTTTGGTGGCCATAACTCTCGATTTTATGTGCTGATTCGGGCAAACGTCCATACAAATGTCTAAAAGGATAAAATACTTTGACATAAAGACATTTTGTGTCTAAAAAGATCAGTTTCAACTTTAGATTCTTCCCAAGTTTTGTGGTCAAAGGTCAAGATCATTGTGACATACCAAAGCATGTAACTTGTGGACTGGAGTAATAAGTGGCACAGTGTTATGGGAAACCATAACACTGTTTTATTAATTTCTCCTGATGCTCTCACTTCCTCGGGTGAGGGAGGTGTGGATCGAGGCAAACGGTCTTCTATGGTTGTGTAATTGGGCCTAGATTCATAATATTAAATCTAGGCTGTCTCAAAATGTCACCTTACCCGCGAATTATAGGAAATTATTCTGTACAGAAGCTGGTGTTTTCTGTCGTTTCATTCTGACTGAGATTATTTCTTTTTCAGGTCCTCAAACTTCAGTTTTACTTCAGTTACGCAAGGAGCTGGAAACTCACAAGGTGAAATAAATACAGCAGCACTGAGTCAGATATGTGTTGGATGTCAACCTTACATGCTTGCTTGATTGTCATCTGTTTGTGTTTAACCTTACGCCACTCCAGTGAAAGAAAAGGGTGAATTCTCCTTTGGTGGAAATGGCAAGATGGTGTTCGGTCAGCCTGGAGAGGAGCCATTCTCCCTCACCCCAAAGTCTGCCTCACCTGCTCTTGTTACTGGGTCTTCTGCCTTGCCCGCAAACACACCAGAAGCATCCAAATCCACCTCTACCACCCCTGCGAACAGGATAGAGGCACAGCCTCCTAAAACTATTCGAGGAGAAACTCTTGGCAGTTTCTCTGGACTACTTGTAGGTCAAGGAGAAGAACCTAATGATTCCTCCACCAAACCCACTCCAGTTTCATTTACCTTTGGAGACAGTGGTACAGGCAAGGGGCCAGCGCAGTTTAGCTTTGCTGAAGTTGTGAAAGCTGCTGAAAATTCTACAGGAACCGAATCATCCAAGGGAGCTGCACAGTTTAGCTTTGGTGCAGTCCCAAAGCCCGCTGAAAGTTCTACAGGAGCTGATTTGTCCAAGGGGGCAACATCAAGCAGCTTGTTCAGGCCTCCTGAATCAAACAGCAAGGTGGCCTTCCCTGTGTCCCAGTCAGCTGCCTCAGTTTTATGTCCATCTTTCAGTAGTGTCCTTGCAGCCTCTTCAGAATCATCAGAGGAAACAAAAGCTCCCCCACAGCCAGCTGAGCCCACGCCACCCCCTGAAAAAGGTCCTGCTGAACCCTCTGTAGAAAGCATCAAACCACTTGAAGCTCCTGAGCCTGCAACAGATGCAGCCAACACGGAATCCACTGTTAAAGCACCGACACCTCCTTTGGCCACAGCTACTCCTACCCCAGACCTTCCCCCAGCCATCACTGCATCAGCTGAAGCAACCCCTCCAGCACCGGTCAATGCTTCTCCTCAAGTAGAAGCCACCCCGGACTCTACCACCACCACCACCACCACCCCCACCACTGCTCCTGTGCCCACCTCAGCTGCTGCCACCCCCGCCGTGGCGCCTGTCTCTCAAGAAGCTCCACCAGCATTCCAGGTGGCCACCTCTGACAAGCCAGGTTCCATCTTCACTCAGCCTGCTCCCGCTACAACAGACGGCAGTTCCATTCCAGTGACACCAGTGATCAGCACAGCTGCCACTGCAACCACTACCCCTACTGCCACGCTCGCAGTTGCTAGCAGCACAGCAACTACAGCTGCTAGCACTGTGTTTGGGCAACCTGCTGAACCCCCGACCACCTCAGCCCCATCAGCAGCAGCGGCAGCATCCACGGGATTCGGCACAGCTGGATTTGGTGCATCAACTGGAACCGGCTTTGGCAAGAACGTCTTTGGCCAGATGACTGGCTTCGGCCAGCCTGCCAGCAACAGTGGAACAGCCGGTGGCTTCTCCTTTGGACAATCATTATTTGGAGCAAGTTCTAGCAGTGCTACGACTGGAGGGAGTCTTTTTGGTGCTCCTACTGCTAGCAATGCAAGCTCCTTTTCCTTTGGCACAAGCAATGCCAACACCGCAAGTAGCACTAGCACGGAGCTCTTTGGACAGAGCACGGTCTCCGCTTTTGGACAGGGCTGTGGGTTTGGACAAGGATCTGTGTTTGGGAATAACACCACCACATCCTCATCTGCGGGATTCAGCTTTGGACAGCCGACAGGTCAGTGCCTCTGTACTTGATCTCTAACTTCACCCAAGTAAAATATGTTAAGAGGTTTTCATGGTAGCTTATAAATAGTGTATTAATGAGTGCCTGATCTATAGATATCATGGTACAACTTTCTCAGTGTAATTTTGGCTAAAGTTGAATATTCTCAACCGACATCCTGGTTAAATAAATGAAAATGACTACACATCAGCAAAACCATGAAAAGGGCTCAAATGTCCCATGCACCGTAAAAATATGTATATATATATATATATATATATACGTGTTAAAAACATTTGACCAAATGTGCTATTTTCAGTACCGACTTAAGTTCCCGTTGCCTGTTTTTCACCTTTGATGTTTCTTCCTCTGTCACCTTGTCATTTGGGTGAAATCGGTGTTATGTCTCTTGTCAAGCGGTTAACGTGTCATTTTTCCGCTGAGGTGCCAGCGCATGTATATTTTAGTTTCAGTGGCACTGTGTTACTTGTGACACGCTTGGCCTGTCTGACCAAAGTGAAGCTGTGTAAGACATTACTGCGTAAACAAGGCATCTTTGGCTCATAAAATTCTTACTGTAAATCTGCTGTTATATATTAATTAAAAATAACGTGATCTCAAAAGATTTCCAAAAAAAAGTCGGCCGCAAACAGTAGGAGATATGCTGCCAATCTTAAATGGTTTTATTTGAACTAATCAGAGCTTCACAGATATAAATGACTGTAAAAAAAAAAAAAAAAGGGTAATTGCACATATTGTGGCAATAAAACACGTTTGTCTCTTGTCAGCATGCTAGAGATAAGACATCTAGTTTTTTTTGTGATATCCTGCCATCATGAGGAGTAGAGAGTGTGGCAGTGGCTGTAAGTCTAAAGGTGCTATAGTGTTGTGAGCAGGAGGGCTGGCTTATGGGAATTCCATAAATTCCCTCACAGAATGGCATATAATAGGCTCTGGGAACAGCTAGGCTCTGTCCGATATTTCCCACAATCAGCTGTTTGTGTTTTACATCTGGGTGAGGGAATGGCATGGAAAGTTGTGCAGAATTACCAGCTATATGATGTCCCTGAATGCATTTTTGCTCTCCTCCTCCTCCAGCTTTTGGCTGCTCTTCGACTACAAGTGTGTTTGGTCAACAAGCCGGCACTGGGAGTGTGTTTGGACAGGTATCGTCCTTTGATCGCTTCAGTTCACTCCAAAGGAGTAACAATGTCTTGAAATTCACAACACGTTGAGTTACTAATACGTCTTCTCCCAGCCGCAACAGTCCGCGAGTGCCGGTCTGTTTGGTTCAAGCTCGGCCAATGCAGCAGGCTCATCCACCGGTGGAGGATTCTTCAGTGGTTTGGGAGGCAAACCGAGCGAAGAAGCCGCCAACAAGAATCCATTCGGCAACACTGCCTCCCCGGGAGGGTTCGGGCAGTCAGCTCAGACAGGTAGGTTTGATCTTGGAGCCTGATCAGTGTTATAATCACAAGTTAACTGCCCAATTATTCACATTTAGTACATGTTTAAGAGTAACCACTTTAAAAGCACGAGAAATTAAATCCTTTTGACGACTTCTAGGTGCGAACAGTCTATTTGGGACTAGTGGTGCTAAGACCCTGGGTTTTGGACAGTCCTCATTTGGAGAGCAGAAACCTTCTGGGACCTTTAGCACTGGAGGAGGGAGCGTGGCCTCTCAGGGCTTTGGCTCGTTTTCTACCCCAGCAAAGACAGGTACATCTTTCCATATATTGCTTTATTAATTCCATGGCAGTGCTCTCTGCCTCGCCCTCAAGGTGGTACTGACCAAATTTGTGTCACATGTGCTGAGGCAATGACCTCTTAGATTGGGACAGTCTCCTCTAACCAAGCGAATCGGTGTGCAGTTATAAATTATACTGTTGTCACACGATTAAAAAGCTTTGTAAGGCCTGCTCACCAATTCCTATGATAGAATTCTGATGTTTGATATTCCCCGCCCTTTATTATTATTTTTTTCTGCATCTGGAGTTCTGTTCTGACATAGTGATGCGTGAAGTGCAGTGATAGTGGGATGGATGTGATAAGAATGCATACCCGCACATTCCCTATCTCACTCGGCACCCACGCTTGACACCGTCTTCTCCTTTATCGTCTGAGCCATAGCGAGTGCCCTAATCCGACGCAGTCGAGCAGAAAGTGACCTGCTGCAATATTGCTGATGCAGCATTAACTGTTAAAACTGCTAAGTCACAATGCCACGAATCGCGAGATTTGATACTTTTAATTCAGTGTAAGATATCTACACACTATAAGAAAAGCTTTTATCAATACAAGCTCTTAAGTTTGGGATTTTAAATCTGTGATCTATGTTTTAAATATCACAATGCAATAATAAAAAAAAAATGATTTGATTCTATGGATATTACTTTTTACAATGCTGTACAGGATGTGTAATAAATAGGAAATTATTCATTTATATGAAAGCATCTTCTGGTGTTTGGTGAAGTAACAAAACAGTGACGGTCTGCACTTAAAGATGTTTTTAAGGACTTTAATTGCTTTGCGTTGCTACTTAGGCTCGTCATGCAGTGTCATGCGTAGTCAGGAAATCAGTTTTGTGCTGCAATTTGCTTTCTGCGCCAGCTCATGTCGCGCTTAGTGCGTGTAAGTTGCGCGTGTGTCGGATAAAGAGCATCTGCATGGTTCACCTTCAAGTCAGATGGTGAATTTGGGTCAAAGTCTGCTTAAAAACTGCCTCTGCTCCTCATGTAAGATCATCGGGATCATTGTTACTTGTTGCCAGCTTGTATTAGTGTCAGGTGGGCTGTGTTTATACCTTCATTTTATCAGCCTCTATTCATGAATAATGTCCATTTAAAAATGAAAAAGTTGAGATATAAGGAATATGCTCATCTGCCCCAATATACTTGGTTTTCAAGATGGAGGTTGCGCTTCTGTCTTTGAAATGTTTTTTTTTTTTTTTTACCATTCTGTATCATACGCAGTAGCAGCAGCAGCAAGCTAGCTCACCCTCCTCTCCTCTGGGATAGTGGTACCTCTCAGCACACTAATGCCCCATCACCGGCCTTTGCACAGGGACTGTAATCTTGTTACATTGGCTCAATCAATTATTTACTGGTGCATGCTGGTAGCCAGGCTGTAATTTCAGCACTCCCCATTCACCCCTGCTCCGGCTACATCCCGGGCTTTGAGCTGGTGTTTTCATCCTGACATTCAGCTGTCATGTTGTGTTGTACCGAAACAGTGATGCTCTGCACAGCATGAATGGTAAAGTAGGTGAAATGTTTTCTGTAAATATGCGATACGAACCATCATCCCTCAACAGCTCAGGAAAATAGCATAACAAGTCACTTTTTTTTTTTAATTCTTTCATTGCTGTGTTCTATTGGAATACATTTGATAAAGCCTATCTCACCCATCACAGGTGGCTTTGGTAGCGCACCAGTATTCGGTAGTCCTCCTTCCTTTGGCGCTACCCCCTCATTTGGTTCTGGGGCAACATTTGGCTCCAGCCCCTCCTTCAGCAACGCCATGGGTTCCTCAGCTGGTAAAGTGTTTGGAGAAGGAACAGCGGCTGCCAACATGGGAGGATTCGGGTAAGAATCTTTTATCTTTTTCAGTATATGGCCACATCGCGAGGCGCCAGATGCTCACAGCGCCGAGGTGCCGTCAGACGGCATGCGGTCACAGCGACCATCTGACAAAGTAGATGGTAGAAGGTTGCTCTCTGAGGGGTGAATTGGCAGCTGGCCATCTGCAGTCGTACAAACACAACAACATGCCGACGTCCACTGAATCTAAACCCCTGCCAAAACCGAATAAAGCTGTTTGTATTTAAAAATGAAGTAAATGGTTAGATGTTTGACACCTGTAGGAAACAGTGGGGGGTAAAACTCAGGAGGCATAGTGGCCATCTTGATGTCCCAGGCTTCTCCAGACCATGTGGAAGTGTCCTAGCGCAAGACGTTGAAGGCGCACTCGCTCCTGATGAGCAGTACGCTGGCGCCTTGCATGTTAGCTTCCACCACCAATATTTGAGCGTAAGTTTGATCTAATAACGCAATGCAGTGCACTCAGAGCCCCTTCAAGAGGACGGGCTATACACATGAAGCCATTTACCCCGTGTTCACCGTTGACACACAAGCATGGGACCACATTTCTGCCACGTAGTCTCTGGGTTTGTCGGTCACAGTGGCAGTTCGGCGACTTCAACCACCATCGACTCAGACGGCAGCCGAGCGGTAGCTGCCATCGTGTGTTCACAGGAAGCGGTTGAAGCAATGGCAGCCGCCGCTGGATGTCAGATAGAGCACCAGCGGCAGCAGCCAGGCATCACTGACATAAATACGTGCTTTATCACTGGAAGCTTCTTGAATAACAAAAAAAAAGAAAAAAACATAGATGCTAACCGTGTACTCTGTGGTTATTGCACTGTCACAGTCAGTAAACATGAAAATGTCAGTGTCACCAGGGTGGGTGTGTGTGTGCGCGCGCGCACGTGTGTGTGTAGAACA
>CAAKHG010007570.1:1053-11943 GCA_901007715.1 Dactylopterus volitans
TTTTTGTTGATTCCCTAAAAACTCCTTTTTTAAGTATCTATTATTTCAAGTATAATCTAATCCGATAATGGAACACATACCAGCATTTGCAAAAATAAATTAAAAAAAAAAAATCCAGAAAATAAAATGAAACATTTTGAATGTATTCAGATGGAAAAGGCTAGCAACCAGTGATAAGACTTCACATAAATATCAGCCAATTGGGCTTCCACAGAAGCGCCCAGTAGGGGACCATATTAATTCTTGGAACTGAGGGGTGACACCTAAGCCTGCACAGAACGAATCCACTCTAGAAAAACACTCAAAAATAAAGGAACTTTGAAAAACACGAGACAAAGTGAGGGGAAAACTGAAACACAAAATCAAACTAAAATGAGGTCATAATTAAAAAAAATACAAATGCTTCCAAATCACTGCTTAATTAAATAACAGTGATATTTGGGAATCATTATACGATGTGGAGGGTGGGGTGTTGTTTTTTGTCTTGATTTAATATGTTTTCTGATGGATTAGGGTCCATTTTATCTGCCTGTTTTGTACAAATGTTGTTGTAGTTTTATCCTCTTTGCAATTTTTCCCTTCTGCATGCACTTTGGACTAACATAAAGTTGCGCCAGAAATGCGACAGTGATGCTGACATCAGTCCAATCAAGTAATACCACTTTATACCTCAAAAGACAATTGTAAGTGACTATCAACTCATTTTGTGATCAAATCCAAACTCGTGATCATTGTTGAGAGTTAGAACATCAATCAATTGGCTTATTCTCAGGGAGTTTTACTTGCTTGTTATCAAAGGGGTGGGCAACCCAGCTCTCCAATATGCTGTCTACTATTGGTTTGGAGTGTGGAATATGAGGAGCTTGCTCCTATGACATTTATTTTCCATAGTGCCCTTTGGAGATAGCAAAAAACATCAAAAAAGAAGTCAGTGCTGAAATGAAGGGATGCTTATGCACACGAGCCTTTTCTCTGTCTGATTGGCTGCCATTGAGCCACATGCAGCAGTGCGCTTTGAAGGCTGACTGTAAATCCACTTTCAAGGAAATTCAGTCCATCTGCCAGCAGCGGTCTCCAGTGCCTGCCTGAAATTAAATGTCAGATGCAGCACAAGTGGGGGGATTTGTTACAGCTGACTGTCATGAACAAACAAATATAGTTCGTTTCTACAGGATACAACTTCACAATTTGAAGAAAAGATTTCCCCCTCTGTGTCTCGCTGAATTGTCTCCTGTCCCAGTTCCTCCCATCGTGAAGGAGCCAGCCAAACACAGGACCTTTCAGTGTCCTTTCTCCGTTTGTTAAAAGCTTCCCCCTCCCTGAGCTAGTCTGGCAAGTGATTTAAATTCTCAGGGCTGGTGAAAGACAGCAAAGCCCCTACTTCACACTGAAGGGTTCTCAGGCAAAAGCACTCTTTGGCTCTTTCTGCCTGAATTAAAAAAGATTGCATTATGCCTCTCACAGGACAAGTATCACCAGACACATCACTTTTGGCATTGACCATTAAAAATACTGAACAGTTCTCAAGAACACGGCTTGATCACTTGATTTGAACTCTGGAAACTCTTCACAATAAAAACATGCATTACAGTTAAAGCCATGACAAAGAGAACTGCCCTCATCTCGCCATTGCTTAAAAGTAATTCAATATAACAGACCATATAATCTGGTTGTCTCTCACCTAAGTGACATGAACCAGCGGGCAATGTATCCCAAACATTTCTCCCAGACATATTAGGAGTGAAAATCTGAAAGATAACATAAATACATTAAGACTAGCCAATGAAAGAGACATGTAAGGTAAATGATCATTGTGAAACAAGCACAGGTGTGTATTATGATTCTGACATTTAAGTCTTAGTCTGAGTCAACATTTGCTGAATTAGAATTATTTGTAAAAAGTTTTAATTTAGTCCACTTTTAGTTAACTTTTCATCTGTCACTTTCGTCATTTTTAGCCAAACTGGCAGGTCGCATCATTTTTCAATGATAAATGTTATTCATGCGACAAATTTGATGACAAATATGAAGAGTTGCTATTGTCATGTTTGTGTGTTCTCTGCAGTTAGAGGTAATTCGTGAGGTTCACAGTTGGCTGCAAACCACTGCTGTTCATTAGTGAGTGAACTTTCTCTGAAACTCCAACAGAGTGAAATTTCCACCGCAGTGGATCACATCACATCATTATCAGGAGCAGATCCGGTTTTTGCTATGGGCAATGTGGGCGACCGCCCAGGGCACAATCTATGCGAGGGCCCACGAGCGCCCTCAAAAAACAATAAAAACAACAAAAAAAAACTCGCCAGTTTTCTAGAATAGGGCAGGTTAGTGGAGTGGGCGCTGGGGCGCCCTCATTGTCACATCAACTTGCTGCTGAGAGTCATACAGGTTGTGTGTGTCAGAAGAGTCAAGGGGGCAATCATCTACATGAATATGTTTACATTACGTGACTCTGGTTGACTGATGGGCGAACGGACGGTGTTGGCAAGGAGGTGCCGCCATGCACAGAAGCAGGTGTTTGGGAAGGGCAAAGGGGAGGGGGGCACGGAGGGAAAATGTGGATTTTTTTTTTTTTTAAATCAAAAACATCTGGGCAGTCATCTACGTGAATTTGTTTACGTCACATGACTCCAGTGGCTTGACGGGCCAACGGACGGTGTTGGCAAAAGGTAATGAAAGACAGTAATGAAGGTGAAGACTCGACATCATTATGAATCAAGGTAAAAGACCAAAGAAGCCATCAGGTGCCCAGTTCAGGAAAAGAAGAAAAGAAGAAGAGGAGAAACAGACAAAAGATAAAGGTATGCAGATTTCTATGAGTGACGTGAGTGACAGCAAGCTATAGGCTATTTATTAGCCTCTTGCTAATATGTTGCTATTAGCCACAGAAGATGACTGTATTTGGCTTTTAGTTTTGCTGAACTAGCAACTATTAGATCTGGGGCATCATGTCATGCAACTAATTTCGCCCATAAGCAACCTAGTCTAGTTTGTGTTTGCAACACAATAAATGCAAATTCACACAGACACAGTCCTGACTGTGGAATCTTTTATTGCTATACGGTATATGCTAAGTTAAATAACTTCTAACATACACTGACATTGCATTTTATAAGCTACATGTTATATAGCTTTTTAAATAATTTGTAGTGCCTTGTGCTTAGTTAATTAATGTTAACAAATGTGCATTATGGTCATTGTAATTGGGTAACTGATGCATGTGTGATGTAAGTCTGAGCTATCTTACATATTGTATCTTAATTGTAATTTTGCGCTTCTGAAATATTTTGGAGCTGGAGCACGAGCACCCACTGGCCAAAATGAGGAGTCAGATACTCCCACAGCAGCCACAGACATGGTCCTGGCATCTGATGAGGAGCCATCTACCTCTGCAGCCACACAGGCCTCTTCAGGGATGGTGCTTGAGCCATCTACCCCCTCAGCCACATGATCCTTGCAGCGTGTGTGTGTGTGTGTTGTTTCATTGTTTGTTTTTTTTCTCTGTTGTTGTTACCTTTTTTTTATTTAAGATTATATATCATAAAATAATACAAATAATATAAAATATCGTTGTGTTTTGGGCAGGGCGCAGCAAGGGCGTAAATCTAGCCAGGACAGCCTCTGATCAGGAGTCACATTCCCAAGTCAAACTTTATTTCACATCATTTTAACTCAGGACATTCAGGATTTGGAAGACAATTGCTCACTAAAACATATTAAATCAGGGCTAAAAATCTGCTGCTTGATGAATTTAAGTATGCGACTCTATGTCCGCCGATGCGCATTTCCTCAGGATTCTGATATGGCAGAGTTACTGCTCGCAGTTTTCTGCCTACGGCGAAAGATGTAGTTTTCAATCATTCCTATCCATAATATATGTAGTGAAGGCAAATTTCAATCAAAAAAAATTGGCTGAGATGCCATGATCTGCACATGAGTTGTTTTAAAAACTTTTTGGCCAATGAGCTTAACCTTTGACCCTCTGTCAGTTAGTGCAAGTAGACATTTTAAAGACGTTACATTCAGGCATCCCAGAAATATCTTGTTCATGAGAATGTGAATTGCTGCGTCATTGTAAAGTTTGACTTTTAAGTACAAAATGTCATTATTTAATCGTTTTAACCTTTTAAATATTAGTGTCATAATTAATGTATAATGTTGACCTATGACCACCAAAATCTAATTAACTCACCCTCGAGCGCCTGATTTTGAAAAACTAGATCAGGGTGTTCCTGCGATATTGCTTAGATAAAACTGAACAGAAGTGATGTCAAAATAGCCTTGACCTTTGATCCCTGGCCACAAAAACCTAATCTATTGATCTGAGCTTGAGCTGACATTTGTGCCAAAATTGAAAGTTTTACCTTGAGCTGTTCTTGAAATATTGCGGCCACAAGAAAAGCATATGCGGACAGACGGAGATGAGTTGGCAGCCATGTACGTTATTCACAACATCTGGTTGGTGATGCTTCCCAGCCACTAGGCTCTCATTAACTGTTATGGGTTTCAAGTCAATATTTCATCCCAATGTCCTCCACAATGCAGTTTCAAGTCATAAATATGTAAATGTTTGGCTTTTAGGATGCTCCACCAAGTCACCTTTTTGTCACTACTGTCAAGCGAAATGGTGACAACAAACAGCCAAAACTTTGGTTTGAAATACCCTCAATAAACCTACAGGCCAATGTAGCACCGAGTCCTATATGTTCCTCTCCTATAATCCTATATGTGTCTTTAGTAGAGACCATGCATTTGTGAAAACTGCGGGCTTACACAATAGTAGCAGCTCCAGCCAGTTACAGTGTGGGCTGTGTCTCTCATCTCCTGCAAGGCTTCGGCACGCAGGTAGCCCAGCTCCCTCAGGCAGCCATCATGGAACACCCGAGTGCAGATCCTGCAGGGGTACAGGTCATCGGCCGTCCACACTTCACACACGTCACACATCTCATCGCTGCGTGGCTGCGGGTTTTCAAAAAAAAACAACAAAGTGCTTTCATGAGACTGGGCTGCATTCAGAACTTTGTTTTGCATGTTGTCCAGCTAGAGTGTTCATAACTTTATCTTAATTGTTTGGGTGACATGAGGATTACAACTTAGTGGTGAGTTTGATAAGTACACAGATACACATGTGCCCTTGTCTTACCTTATTTTTTTTTTTTGTCATTCTTTGTCAAACCCTCCTGGAGATTCAATTTTCAGCCAAGATGCACACAGCTGTCAAACTAATAGGAACTACTGGAGGATGCTTGACTGGTTAAGAAAGAAAACTGTCAGGTTTTTTGGGTTTTTTTTTTTATCTTTATTTCAGTGTCCCAGTACTGGTTTCTGTTCTGGAAACGCATCACAGGTGAGACCTTGTCAAAGCTGCAGTCACTGCTTATCTTATAGTTACAGCCCCCCTGTGACCTGATGACTCCATCTACAGTACATCACCATCCTTCCTAAAAACTACCTGCACCAGAAAGGATCCCACCTTTCAACAGGGACTATAGCTGCCGGGGAAAGTCATTCATCACCTTCATGAAGGAGCATTTTTCAAAAATAAAATATTAAAAGAAAGCTTCGTGGTTGACCACTGCAGGCTGCTTTTTTAAAATGTGACAAATCGTTCTGGTTTTTGGGGATGTTTTTACAGCTAAACTGATGTGGACCACAGAACCACAGACTATAAAAAAAAATTTGGAATTGGTGGCCTGTGATATGAAAGCAAAAGGAACCCACAGCAGAATCATCAAATTTGATTTTAGCCTAATCATATCACAAAATCCATCAACTCATTATGAACTGAACAGGAGGTGATTTAATAAAAGGCCATATTTTCATTAAAATACCATACAAACACACATGCAAATAATTATGTGAGTATGGGGACTTCACCTAGAGCTAGTGGTCTCATGCATATATTATATTATTTGTGTTTTGGCTGTACACACATATACAGTATATACAAGACAACAATCACATGGTCATTATTCCTGACATACAATCAATTTGCAGCTCTTAAAAATGTATTGCTTTTTGAGCTCTTGATTATAGTCCTCTACTGATAGTCAATACACAATGAGTTGCCTGTCAGTCTGTAACACTTGTTTGAAACTCAAATTTTCTTCAAAAAATGGCAACATTAGCATAAACTGGACCAGAATTTAAAAAAGGAAGTGTCTATTTTGTGCCCCTCGAGTCTCACCAGCAGTGAGGCTTGGAATACAAACTTTGCCTAAAACACATTGCTGTTGGAAGGACCATGGGGTGAATATAATCTAAAGCAGTCATCCTCTCAGGAATCACAACTAATATTTCCTCCTGAGGGTTGTGACGATAGTCCACTGAGTAGAAAAGATCTTTCTGATGCATTTTAATGTGAAGGCATTAACAGCCAAAGTGATGCAAGATCTATGGAGTGTATACACCGTTTTTTTTAAATAAAGAGATGGTTGCCAGTGGAAATACAAAAGTCAGGCTACTTTTTCATGATGCACTTGGCAAAACTATTTGCTATTTCATGTGGACATCTGTTCAAGCTTGTAATTTTCCCATCTTCACTTCTTTTGTTATTGTCAGTAGGATGCTTTTATTTCTGTACCTCTTATTGAAGTGCAGCATGGACAGTATAGCAAGTTGCCGTACAATGTTTACTTTTCACAAAATAGAAAACCTGATGGAGGCCAGTGCCCCTGTGAACTCTATCCCGTTAGTCTGCGTCATTCTGGATGTGCTCACCTTTCAAAGCTAGTCAAAGCAATCCGCCCACGACATGCTCACTGTAAAGGGCCCTCGCGCACCAACAACACTCCTCACAGCTAGTGTGCAAATTAATAGCTTTGCAGAAATCAACTTCAAACTTGCTGTTTAAATAGAGCTTAAGAATGCTTGCACAGCCTGACTGAACTGCTTAATCACAATGCTTTACTTACCTGATGTAGCCATGGAGATTCCTCACAGACATCGTATGTTATGTCAAAGTAATAGTATATATTCCTGATTCACAGTCACACAACAACGACATCCCAAACATGCATTCTCAAAGTTGTATACACCAGCTTTTTAGCCACTGTTCTTTGTGTTACCATCATGTAATACCTGCTCTTTCTTTCCAAGCTCCACCTCTACAGGCTGATCATCGTCAGCTTCCCTTTTGGGCCGCACGAAAGCAGGTGGTGTGAGCTGATGGCTCTTGTCAAGATCTTCAGGCTCCACTCCTTTCCCATCCCGTAGCCTTGACCAGGCTTCCTGGTTGACCTTACACTCGTCCCTCACTGGCACTGAGGCCTGCTGGGAGGTTGACGGGCCCGAGCTGTTGTCCGTTTCTCCTTCTTCCCCCTCCTCAGCGTTCCCCTCTTCAGTACTGGCTGAGGTTTTGGCCGGCGCTTCACCTTCCTCCCCGTCTCCTTCTGCCTGTTTGGCTGCAACAGCACGATCTTTGAGGCCCGCCTGGAAGGCCGAGACAACAGCAGTGCATTTCTGCACTTTCTCCACCTGCTGCTTCTTTGACATGAGTACTCCCATGGCTACAGACAGGTGAGAGAAACAGAGAACAGTTACCTGAGAACACAGCATTCACATGTTGCCATAACCTTGACATACACAATGCAGTATTCAAGATTAGTGAACCTTGTATTCAAGGCCAATACATATACACTTCCATACTATATGTCATTGAATATCTGTGTACAGTACTTCTGCTATCCTACGATTGCTTTCCATGTCACTAATTTCCCAACATTGAGTTAATCACTCATGGTATTTCTTAAAATATATCAATCCATTTTAGTGTAAATATTGCCTGAGATTGTTTTTTCCATGATTCAAGCAGCAAAATATACAAAGGCATATATTTAGGCATAAACTGATGAAGGAGATCTCATAGCTTATAGTCTGAAAATTAACTACATTGTGCATTTCTATGTGTAACTAATGTAAATTAGGTATGGGAAATCAAATTGAAAATAAGACCTCAGAGATCCTGCAATTTTTGGAGTATATAGGCAGTGTGTCTGCTTTGCCTGTACACTCTTCTCTTGCTGATAGGAGTAAACAATAGACGCATAAATCTATACTTTTGCTCTAATGTGTATGTGGCTCTCCACAAATCTTCATATGAATCTTCATATGAATCTTCATACCAATCTTCATACCAATTGCAATAAATAACAGCTTAATAACGTGTCCAACCAAATTCCCTGACTCAGCAGGGCATAATGCTCATGTGACTTTTCACCCAACTGTCACCATCTTCCCCCGTGTGTCAACAAAATACTTAACCTGTTATAATTGGTAAATTTAGTTCTATAATAATGTCAGAGGTTAAGAAAATCCCAGGAGAGAACCCTTTACTCTGTTTCTGATTCTTTTATTAGTCCCAATAGAATACTGTATATTAATGTGCATCATTAATCATCACAACTTGCTCATTTCCACCGAGCATTATCATCATTATCTTCAGTTCTGAGTGCTCACCATGCGAAATGAGGGAAAATCAGCGTTATTAATCCCAGAGGAACAAACGATATCCACTATCCTTGACAGTTTTTGATGGTTATTGAAATTTGTCTGGTTTTGACAACATTATTAAAAGTATGATGTTAATAAATCCATTCAAATACCTCTAAATTTGCTTTGTGTATTCATGAGTATGTTTTGCACTGGAAACATCGTGACACTATTTTTATTGATGTGATTTTTGGGAAAACTGATGACGAAGATTTAAAGAACCAGTTCATTTTGTGCCTGAATCTGTAAGAACTGCCAACTCTTGCGTTTGTTAGGAAATCTACGCCAAATGTTTTCAAGTGATTGCATAACTCCTAGGCACACGGTATGTAGTGCACCGTAGCTAAATCAAAAAAATTGTACAAACTGACTTCCGCGTAAGTGAGACCATGAATTCCATTATTGAAAAAAGGGTGTGTCGTGGATTCAAGTTGATTATATGCTACTTAAGAGACATGTGTCTTTGCTCTGAAATTCAATCCCATCCATCCTTGCACCACATAAGTGCTTGTGTGAAATTCAATCGCATTTATCAGAAGTGAAATGGGATTCATTCTCGCTGCTTTCCCCTTGCTAATAGCCTTGCAAAGGCCTCATGGTCTCAGGCTGCTGGTGAACTCTTGGCTTTATAGCCTATAGAGGAGACAGCACTCATTTGGAGCATGCACATGTCAACACAGGCGACATCATTCATCCAAATAAGACTAACAGAGATATAAACGATGAAATGTCATGTCATAGCATTTATAAAAAATCAAAGATAAAATGCCTGCATGCAGACAAAACAGAAGAAAAATGATATTTTATTGATTCCTAGATGGAACGTCTACTCTAAATGGAGGTCAAAGGTCACCTCAGCTGCACCGAGGCACAACACTCCTGAAATGGGATGCGATTTATAGGCAGTGTCCCATCAGACTAATTATAATCATGTTTTGAGTATGGTAGCATACTCTAAAATGATTAATGAAATCATTAATTGTGTTGTTCATGGGGAGTATTATAGAGATGAGCTGTTGAAAATTGGCTAAGTGCTTACAAAAAAAAACAATGGCAGAAAGTGTTGAAAAGGTTTTGTTAACAGCTAAAAAACAAAAACTGCAATCTTTGTCCAAATGTTGTAGTAACCTAATTAGATATATACTAATAAATGTCAACTGCCAATATTGTCAAACACTTCATTATAAAAGGTCGGTCTTTCTAGTTACAGCAGCATTCTGCAGTGTAATAACTGACAACGCGTGCTGATAATGATTAAAATGCACATATTAAGCTGGTCCATTATTTTAATGTAGATAGAATTGTTTTTGCACGACCCCAGAAAAGTAAATTAACACATACATCATCATGTCATCAACAATTAAAACTGAGTAGGCTCAGTTTTAATTGTTGATGACATGATGATGTCCATGTTAGATTTCCAGAGGAAAGTGACCATATCTACCCGCAAAACAAATGGATTATCCCTTTGTGCATGCTTTACCAGTTAGTCAAATATTAACACTTTATCACCGCCATCTGTGTGTGGTCCAACATACAAGCCCCCCTTGTGCATCTGTATGAGAAGCCACAAGTTGCCCACTTATTCCGATTTGAAGCAGGGGCAATGGTATGAAATGGGCAGAGCAACAGTTCCAGTCACAGCGTGAGCCATGTCATATGAAAAAAAAAATGTGTATCTTTTCCTGAATCAAATCTTTTCCCTCAATCTCACCATTTTCCACGACTTCACCATACAGCTGAATGTGATGAAATATGAGTCATTCTTATGTCTTTGGAATGCACCATAAACTGTGATTACAACTGCTGACACAATTAGGTACCGCTAACTAGGTCATGATTGCAACCTTTCCATAAACCCAACAAACATGTATCATATATTCATATGAATTACACGTGTATGAATTATCCCTAGTATGTCGATACTTACACATCAAACATTCCTCATTACACTTATCTGTTTTAACATAAATGTGGCCCTTTAAAACCTAATCTGAACCTTTGGGTTACGCCTAAGGTTAATCAATAAGCATGAGATCACCAATGACATTATGAGTGAAGAAAAAAGCATTTCTGGCACCCATAATGTCTTAATTATTTTCCTAGACTATTTGTCAAATTTTGCATTTTTTTTCTTGTGAGATGTGGGCATTTAAATCCTAAAACAGGTGAACAGGAAAATGATTACTAAACACAGGATTATGTAAACCATTGAGAAATGGTCTAGAAATATTGTATCACGTATTACAAGGAACAACCTAAACAGCCCGCACATGCACTCCGATTACAGGTGATGAGGTAAATGCAAGATGCTACAACTTGACGACACCTTCCAACACTGGCTCCTCATACACCACGGCAACAGGCTTCAGATGCCTGCAGTTTCTGCAAGAACCAGGC
>CAAKHG010007574.1:2745-15345 GCA_901007715.1 Dactylopterus volitans
AATAGATTAACATTTCTTAGGCTGATTGCGCTCAAAGAGGAATGACTCGAGGGGGCTCAAACTTGCTGAGGTCTGAGGGCGCCATTGATTATTATCCTGACATTTTCTCCTGCAAGTTTTTCTTTATAATTGCGTTAACCGCCTATTTGAATTCTTAAACATATGGATGGGGTTAAGTGATGTGTTCCGCTAATGTTATGCGTGTTCATCAGATAAATTCATTGTGACAGTGACATTAATTGTGATGTACCACCGCATAAGCAGAATCGTCATCATAGTGGCTCAGAAAGGCCTAATTAATTATCAGACCTTCATGTTTCGGTCCATCTGCCTTCTGTCTGATACAACTGTCCTACGGGGTGACAGTGTGTTTGACAGCAAGGTTCCATTTAATGTCTTCAAACCCCCATTTTTCACAGGCAGATAGAGACTCCCCTCATTTTAGACATATGAAGGGACTCACCAGATTCGTCATGGGGAGCCATCCTGCCCGTCATCCCGGTGGGCCCCCCAGCAGAGACACCATCTCATCTACAGTCATGATTGTCACCTCGTCTCTTGCCCTTTCAATTAGATGCTCAATTTCACCCAAGTGTCTCATGGGAGTCACAACCACACCATCCGAGATTGGAATCCCGTAATTGTCACCCCCCTCATGCATGCAGCTGGACCCTGCAGTCTCCCTCTCCATTCAGTTCTGTCTATTCAACCTGATGGAGGCGCATGTGACAGAGCAGAGAACAATGAGCCCAGACAACGAGCACAACCCACCTTACACGGAGAAATGCCATGATAACGGAGCTCTGTGACAACAGACCTCTAGGAAAACAGCCCTGATTGCTTTACAGGACGTCAGTTTGGTCATGCAGAATGCGATGAGGAATTTTGGGTCTTTTCAAATGAATGGGACAATAGAATATAGAAAATGAGAAAAGTAAGAAAATGCTCCCGAAATCATCTTTGAAGATATTTGTCAAATTCAGTTCAATTTGCGAGAATGCTGTCACAAATTTGGCATCTGCAATTCAGTAAATGGGCTTTTATAGAGCATCTAGAATTTATCTACAGTCTCAAGCTTCACTTAGAAAAAAAACTTTGTAGGGCTGAATGTTGTTCTCCCTTTTGATTTGTGGTGTTGGAGCCACGAATACATTGTACATCAACCTGAGAAGATGGGTACAGGAGCATCTTACTTTGGGGCATAATGGCCTGTTTTGGCTGTCAGTCATTGAGGTTTGTGACAAAGTGCAGATGTAATATGCATATCTTTTAAAATTCAGATGGTTCAGAGACTCTGATAAATACCTTGTTCTCCAGGCCCTTGAGCAGCAGTTGTCAAACCTGTCCTGGTGACACCAATCCAGTTCACATATTTGAGCAGGTCTTCGTCCAGCGTGCCTGATTCAAATGATCAGCTCATCATCAAGCTCTGAAGCCTGGTAACAACCCATTCATTTGAATCAGGTGTGTTGGGGAAGGGAGCCATCTAAACCATGTAGGGTAGGGGCCTGCCAAAGACCAGGGTTGGGAATCACTGCTCTGGAGCACTCTATTAACAAATGGGGTCGGAGGGACATCTAGTGGTGGTGATGTGGTACTGTAAACACATTATCATCAAATCTCCCACCAAATAGCTGGCCAAAGAGTACAGTTAAATTTTCCCTATTGTGTAGAAAACTGTATATTAAAAGGGGTGCATGAAACAAAAAAATTGCATAAAAGAGTTTTGTAATCTGTGCACTCTAAAAAAGTGATAATATTCAGGAGTGCAAATTCAAATAAACAGTGAAAGGGCGTTAGCATTATAAAGCTTTATTACAAATACCTTACTGTGAGTTTCTCTGTCTCCATCAGGGGGTGGAGAGCTATCAGTCAGCCATGAACAGAATGGCAGACGACATCATAGCTCTGAGGACACAGATGATGACGTTGGAGGTGGAAAACAAGCAGCTCCGCAGCATTCTGCCTCTGCACCACAACCTTGACCAAAACCTGCTAGACGACGCAGACATTGACGTCATGACCAAGGCTGAGACTGCTGACCGGATAGGTGATCCATCCATAGCAAATCCATGTACTGGCCTCTTGTCTTGAATTAGCCTAAATAAAAATAAATTTACCAAAAACAAAAAGGGAAGGGGGCACATCCCCTGTACTCAGAATAAAGCGATATGATCCAAACGATTTACATCAAATATAGGAGAAAGTGCTGACTTGTTAATGACAGAAATTCAGCAGGCCTCACTGCACCTCGTTATGGATTTCAGTGGCAGAAGTGATGACGTTGGAGGTGGCTCACTGTGTGTTTACTAATCCTTGTGAATGTCTACTCCCAAGCAGATTTCAGCTGTTTTATGATAAGGCCGCCCATTAAGGCCATGGACCCTGATAAGCTCTGTGGATATTACATCCCTTATCTCCTGAAGGACAGTTTGTGACCCTCAGGGAAAGGATGTTCCTGAAGGTCCCTTTGCTGGCATCAAAGCAAAGGGAGTAGCCCTAAACAAGAGAGAAACCATTCGTTTTCAAATGTCTTCTTGATGGCAGTTTGGACGTTAGCCAATCTAAAAAAAAAAGTCCAGTTTTTGAATGAGATCGGAACTGTGCACACATACAAGGAGTCTGACAACAGTTTTAACTCCGCTCACACTGTACAAGAATCTAACATTAAATATTCAACAATAAACTAAACCGAGAACTAATATGTACAAATCTTTATGTTACAATATATACAGGTCTGTGGATGAGTGCAAATAGAATTATGGAGAGTGTGGATGTTTAAATGAGCAGGGTGGTGTTATACCAGTATTCACATAGTTAATACATTGATTCAAATGCTGTCATCTTAAATGCAATATTGTTTCCTTTTCTGGCAACAAACGTGCTGTTTTTGAAGCCTCTCTGAAATTCAAGCTGGCCAGTGAGTCGAGCAAGGCGGCCTGGCAAAGGGAGCGGATCCAACAGCTGCAGGACCAGCTGATCAGGGTTGGAAGAGATGCCAAATGCACGACTGAAATTTGAGCAACTCTGTCTGCTCATGTGGCATATTAATGGTTTTCTACACTGTCATGCAGAAAAATGACAGTGAGCACGAACTATTGAGTTTCCAGAGAGTAAGGCTGCAGGAGGGTTTGCAGCACCACCAAAGTCACCTGGCAAAGATGGCAATTTTAGAGGCCACAGTGAAACAGCATGAAAAGGTGACCAGTTGGCTCTATTGTTTTTTTGTTTTTTTTTTACATCCAAATCCTTCTGTCTCTAAATAATTGCATACAAGTGGATAACACCAGCTGTCTAATTTCTCAGGTCATCAAGAAGACGGAGAGTTCACTAGATGGCAAACTCAGTGAGAAGAATAAACAAAGTGGAGACAAAAAGCTGGTGGGAGAAAAGCAAAGAGGTGAAAGGGGACATAACCATAGTGTTCTCTTGAGCATTTGCAGTGACTGGACCATCACACCTCTCCTCACATTGTGCAGGTAGGCCTGACCACAGACAGTTAGAGATCCAGCTCACCCTGGCAGCAGAGAACGTTCGTCTCAGAGAGGAGCTGGACAGGAGTCGCCGGCAGCCTGCCGCTTCCACGCAGCAATCAGCAGAGGTAATCAGGCCATTATTCAAACATGTAACAGCGCTGAGGATCAATTAACAGCTCAGAGTGCAAATGGCAATTTTACTTTACCCAAATTTTGTTTTGCTCTTACTGAAATTTTATTGTTTTGTCCCACTCAGACACAGGAGGCACTGTCTAGCAAAGAGAGCATGAGTTTACAGAGTGAGCAGGAGAAGGCCGAAACAAGAGTGCAGACGTCGGAGGCTCAGGTGGAAATAAAAAAAATAAAATAAAAAAAAAAACAGTACTGTAATTATGACTTATTGAGTCACTAATCGCTTTTTCATTCCATGGCTCAGTGCGTAATTTCCCCTTGTTTGCATGTATAAAAGCTGGAGCAGAATTCCAAGTCATGGGGGACACAGAAACAGGAAAGGCTGACCAAAGTAAACGAGCACAGGCGCGGCTTTGTCCGCACAGCCACCACAACCCTTCACAATGTTTCTTCAGTGAGTTGTGTGCAGTCATCAACCATTTGTGCATATTATGCTGCATGTGGTAATTTGAAATCTAAGTTGACATGAAATTTTCCACCTGTTTTCTTCTTAGAGAGGCCTGCTTCACATTCCTTATCTCAGCAAAGCAGACAGTGGAAGCAAAGGCCCCTAAAATGGTCGGCAAATGAGTCATTAAGCCCAAATTAAAAGCAACACAGACAGTTTTACTTAATGCAACAACCACCAATCTTTGATCCAATGAATAGAGGTATTAAAATGTGTAATAAATTACATTTACCAAGACATATTTTGTATCACTTGCCTTGTTTTATTTATCACTGGTTTATATAGAAGGTTACCTTAAAATACCTTTGCAGTGCTTACATGGAATAAAGACTGTACATTCCAGGAGTTTCAGTGCATTTTACACACATGTTCCACATTTCCGTCATTTCTCGAGGAGTATTTATAATTACCTTAGTCTCTCTTTACAGAACAGCTGAGGTAAGTTGTAAATGCAGATTTCTTATACTAAAGTTCTTTTTGTTGCCCTCCGTGTGTGGTAGAAGATTTTATTTTGTGTTTATATGGCAGTGCCAAGCCTTGACACAGCTGTGATGAGGAGCTGTGAATGTGCCTGACTCATCATGCATCTCAAACTTGGTGTTACCGACTACCGTGCAGCGGTTTCACAGTCAAGATTATAGGCTTGTCTGGCAGGAGAATGAGCTCAAAGGTGTTCTGCACTTCCACGTGGCGCTGTTTCTCCACCCTGAAGTTCTCAAGCATCTGTTCAGGAAGGAGATATTGAACACGGTTATTTTATGCTGCGAGAATCTCTCACAAATCATGGAGAAACTCCTCTATCTTCTCGGTATTTCTCACATGGATAAGGAAGATTTGCATCTCCGTCTCAGCTATTCTGCGTCCTAAACACTGTCGAGGGCCAAAGCCAAAGCCCAGGCTCTTGAAGTATTGGGTCTCTGTCCTCAGCCAGCGAGAGGGCTGATATTGCTCTGGACGGAAAAACACCTTGGGGTCTCTTCCCATTGCATACAGTCCTAACTGGACCAGAGTCTAAACAAATACAGAGAAGCAGAAGAAGCAGACAGATGAGCATCACCTTAAACTAACGGTCAGTTTCTATTGTTAAAAAAGCTCAAATACAACAACATAATTACCCCAGCTGGAATGTGGTAGTTTTGAATTATGATATCCTCAGCAATGTATCTTTGCAGGCTCACTGCAACTGGGTGCAACCTGAAGGATGAGGATTCTTAATTAAAGGAGACTTATTAACTTTGTGCCAGTAGATGTAATAATATAAGAAAACCTCTTTCATAACAGCTATGGGCTAATACAAAACATGTTATCTCAAATGTGAAAGAAGAAACTATTTTTTAAACAAATATGGAAGTTACATTTCTGACCAAAGGAATGAAAGACCCTCAGTTTAGAAAATGTTCTTATTTTAGATGATTTTTTTTTTTTTTTTACCTTAGTGTTTCCTTCAGGGCTCCTTTGACCAGGGGAATCCGCTTCAGCATCTCCAGCATGTCTCCCTGACTTTCAGCCCTGGCAGTGGCCACTTCTGCCCTCAGCTCCTCCTGGAGGTTGGGATGTCTGGCCAGTTCATATAATGTCCACAGCAATGTTACGGAAGTCTGAAACATGTACGATTAATCAAAAAACATAATAATGTCACTTTGTCTGCTGAGTTCAACATAGTTGCAGTCTGTACTGAAACCTTCTTTATGTACATTGGTATGGAGAATTACCGTATCAACTCCTCCAGCCATCAGCTCAGTGACACTGGCCTTAATGTCTTCAATGGACAGCTTGTCCAGCATGAGCAGGCTGGCCAGGACTCCTGGGTATTGCTTTGAGTTGCCAGTCTCTTGACGTAGCTGCCTGTAGATGTTCTGGATGCAGCGATCCGCTGATGAGCCAAAGGGCAGCAAATTAAACAAGAAAACTGCTAAATTTACCCGTTTTTCATATTTTCTGCTCTGCTCTATCTATTGTAAGAACGTTGTGTCGAGTTAAACAGTATTTTGTGTGCATCTAGATTTTTTTCTTGGTGGCGTGCTACCTTGGTTGAAAATGCTGTCCCAGGCCTCAACGTGGTCCCGCCACACTTTTGCTCCAGTCCACCTGAGTAGACTCGGAGGTATGTACAACATGGGAGAGGTAGTCTTGAACATGAGGGTGATGGAGTCTATGAAATGTTGTGCTTCAGGGTCGATGTAGTCCAGCATCAAACCCAGACGCTCACCATATAGCACCGAGCTCACTGCTGTTGTAGGACAGAGTAAACACGAATCACTGACAAGTCACAGGTCAAATAAACTGGCCTGCATATGATCGACTTTGATATCAGCAGATTAAAAAGCAGTCTTACATTCTAGTGCATATTTAAAGAGCTCTTGCGAGAGGTCAGTGGTCCATTTGTTATGGCCATTTCGATGAATCTTTTTGTGAACTCTTGTCACAAAATCCTGGCCCACTTCATCCAGCAAAGGCACAAACTTTTCCAACACCCGTGGCGCAATCACCTCCTTGTTGAGAATCACCCGATTTGATCTCCAGTCTTCTCCATTCCTGTTGTAAAATGTAATGTCAGCTGTGACTAGCCGGGCAACTAGTGGGCTTATGCATTTATCACTCAACAGGTTTTATGAGAAGCTGGGTAAAGTGAGAGAATAATAGCATTTAAATTGTACATTGAGTTGATAATAGCACACTTCACGTACTTCAATAAAACTCCATATTTGCGGTTCCTGTAGTCCCTGTATGACGTCCATGCTTCAACTTTCAGCCTTTTTGGATGATGTCCTTCTGCTTTGAAGAGGATGGCTGCATCCTCAGGATTGATGATATTAACACTTTCATAATAACCTATTTTTTCTCTGACAGAGAAAGACAAAGAGAAACCTAAGTCATACTGTGGTAGATCAGCTGCATGTTTAAAAAACAAACAAAAACTGGCCTTGTCAAGTTGTCGGTCACATATTTTTGTCCGAAACATGTTATCACACCAGTGACTTAATTCCACAACTTTTCTGTTTTGTCTACTTGAGATAGTTTAGTGTCGTGCAAAGTTATATCTTTATATTCAAGCTGTATACAAACTCTTCCATACCTGTAAATAGGTCCAAATGTGTTGAAGTTCTGCAACATGATTCGGTGAAGGTTTCTGAAGCCATCCAGTTTCCAGAAATTGTACAAGTTGGCGACCCCGTTCTTCCACAACCCAGGAATCTCACTGAAAGGCTTGACAAAGCTGCTGCCTTCTGTGTACACCTGTTTGACCACCGGCATGCTGCTGCTGCTGCAGCGCACACCTGATCTCTTCAGCTCTCCTCTCCAGGTCGGTGGCAGCACCACAGGACGACGCCACACACTCCAGCTGGCCATCCTGCTGACGAAAATGCTCGCTCCACTCCACTATATTATACTCCACCCGAGTCTGATTTTCCCAGGGACGTGAGGCAATAGGAGGAGGCTGGTATAAATAGTCAGCCCTGCAAAATCTGCTTATCAAGGCTCTCCAGATGAACTAAACTGTCTGATAACATACCTCAACCACATTGTTGAGCTATGTAACTAGGGTACTCACATTTAAGATGATTAAAACCAAAATTAGGCTTGAATGACTTAAAAAAACAAAGCTTGTCTTTGTGTAAAACAAGAATTTATTTTGATTTATGCAGACATAGAAGGCCATGACAGAAATTGATTTACAATTGTACACTGTACATATAAAACATGCTTTCTAATTGAAAAGGATTCAATAAATTACTAGAAATGTTCCTATTTCCTCAGCATCTTTATGACTTCCTCCAACTTCATTGCCGTCTTAATATCCCCCTGGATTTTAAGTCTACCAGTGGTGTATGCAGCCAGTGGTTGAAGTCTGCCCTGGAACATGGTCAGAAGGTCACCATCACTCATACTCAGTGTTGCATCTGGCTGCCGGCACAAGGTCCCCGCTCCAGCTGCACCGCTACCTAGAGACATTACACAAAAGCATTTTTGATAAATATGTGACTGTACTTTTGTTTATTCACTACATGTTTCTCAGCATCATCAAAACAGTTTGGGCACACCTGAAAATAAATCCCCTGGTTATCTTTTTTTTTTTTTTAAGCAGTACATGAATCATCACCTTGGCTCAAATCCATATAGTAACTGTGATGTTGTCCGTCTTCTGAGCTGATGTGAAACTGGAAGCAGGCCCCAACCTGGTTCACCAAGGTTTCAGAGAGGAGAGGCTTGACCGCAGCGAGCAGCTCCTCAGCAGAACCTGGTGTAGCCATGCCAGCCTGATGGCCACTGCTAAGCTCATCTACAAATGATACTCTGGTCTCTGTTGAGAAGAAGGCAAAGTTGTATTTGCATTATTGGCACTATGAGTGTTGCACAAAAGTTGCTGTATGTGTGTTGCCATACCTTGTTGAGGCTGTAAGCTGCCATTGTGGCCCAGAAAGTGCATGGCAAGCTGCTGAATGGGACCCGTGAGGCTTTCAAGTCCTGGTATAGCTTGTGGAGCAATGAGGGGTCCAGAGGGTTCTCCCTCTGGGGTTTTTAGTACAGAACCTAGGGTAAGTTCTACCCTGTCTACCTCCAGACCCCACGGCCGAGTCATCTCATTTATGTCCACCTGCAGAGAATGGCTGTTAGTTGGATGTGTAAACAGGCAGTAAAAAGGCAGCAGAGGGTAAGTGAAGTGTAGTCTTACTCCAAGATAGTCTCCTAGTTTCACCCTCTCAGTCTGGATCTCTCTGGCAGTCTTCCTGGCCAGGCTGTGAGTGAGAGCTTTCTGAGCCGTCATCCTTGTTGAGGCATTCAAGTCTTGGACTGATACCACTGACATGACTGGGTTCCAGATCCTGAATTGAATGTCGGCTCCCACTGACAACACCCCGCCATCCCTAGTCATCACCTAGAATGGCAACACGACACCTCATATTTTACATTTTACTTGCACACAATTTGTCACAGTTTAAAATAAATGAAGGCATCTCCTCTTCATTCCAAAGCATGTATTGATTAGGCCATACTAACTGTGATGGGTTCAATACATATTTAATAAATGCAGACTGACAAGGGGAAAAGTCTTGAGATTATGTATGTATGTAATCAAGCAGGCATTTTTTTTATGTAGACTGAAAGACTAAAAAATGTGAAAAGACCGGTGCAAGACTGAGCAGGAACATTCAACAAAAAAAGAAATAGAAGTTGGAACACTGATAAACTGTGGTTGAAGACTGCCACCTCTTGGACAAATACACGCATGTACACACACACACACACACACACACACAGAGGAAAAAAGGGGTTAGGATTTAATTCACTACAGCTGAAGAGCGACAAAGAACCTCATGTATTGTGTAGGAAACTCGTGACACATGATAATATGGCTGTGTAGCAGGAGATTTAGAAGGGCATCAAGAGATTTCTGTATGAATGTATGTCCCCAAAACAATCAAATAAATATTATGACTAAACAGAAGCCCACTGTGATATTTCTTTCATTATGGTATTTAATAACTGTCTATGAACAACTTGCAAGCTTTAGAGTTAAAGGGCTTTTACTGACGTGAATGACGGCTTACCTGGCAAGGAGGGATGTTGAAAGCACGGGTGCGCAGGTCCACTCTCTGCCACTGGTCAATGAGGGGCAGTATGAGGACAATTCCAGGGCCCTTTGGAGGACACACCCGACCCAAGCGAAACACGACGATCCTCTGGTAGTTAGGCACCGTCTACAAACAAGACTAGAGTGCGTTATGCTTATACCCGACAGCTGAGAGGACAGTGCTGAGTGTAGTGATAGTAATATCACTCTGGCTTACTTTTAGTACAAACCATCCTGTGATAGGAAATAATATAAAAGTGCAGATGTAGACGAGGAAGATGACAATTATATTGCAAATCCAGGACAGCCAGCCTTGGGAGGAATCTTGAAAGGGGGGAGACAAAAAGATTCAGGTGAACCTCAACGATTGCACAAATGAAATTCTTTATAAACCTTAAAAATGGAGAGCTGATCAGCCTTTAAAGTCAGTTCAATTTTCTTAAGCGACACATCAGTTTAACATCTACTAGAACAAAAAATTTTGGCCATTCCATTTGTACTTTAATTGTACACTGTTATGATTCTAATATTTTACACATTTTTTTTTTTATTTGACAGGTCCGTGCTTCGTGGTCAAGATTTGTGATTGTGAAAAATACACGATAGCCCGATTTATTATGAATGAACGTGTAGACCAGTGCTGAGGAGGCACCCTGAACTATACAAGTTATGCTGAAACATTAAAACAGCGAAGTCGTTCATTTGAAGTTAGCTGGTCCTCCTGTGATCTGCAATCACGAACTGCACAAACGAACGAACATACAGTGCGTTCATATAAACACACACATTGTTAGCTACCCACCACTGAAGTCGTTTTCAGAGATATTGGGGATGTAGTCAAACGAATGTCCCGCCTGTGCGAAGCTATAAGCGGACAAACCAGGAGTCCTGCTCGGTATGTTCGAGTCCCTCTGAGGAAGCAACTGATACGACTTACCGAACATTGCAATGCCGTGTTATTCGAAATTTAAAAATTAAAATTACATACGCATATAATATGTGACATGTAGCAGTCTACGCTACAGGTGTTATAGAGTTAGCCAAAACAGGCCGGTTTAGTGCACGCGGCCGTAATGGTTTTTAAAAACATAACGTTTCAGCTCATTGCGCTAAACAGGATGCTGACTGGTTCATGCTTCCGTGTTTGGCTTCTTCTTCTTCTTCTGCTTCTCCTTCTGCTTCTTCTGCTGCTGCTTCTTCTTCTTCTTTCTGGTGGTTACTTGTTTGCGCCTCATTAGAAAATGACAGTATTACCGCCACCTGTTGGTGCTGCAACCCAACTACAAATCTTTTTGGTATTTGGATGACCGAGATCGACTCTAAATTTTCTGCTATCATGTCTTGAAGTTCTACATCAAAAATAAATAAAGTATATATCTATATAGATATATCTATATATCTATCTATAGATAGATAAAGATAGATATATCTATATCTATCTATATCTATCTATATCTATCTATAGATATAGATATATATATATACCTTATATAGATATATATATATACCTTATGAGGTAGTTTGTGAGGTGTCTGTTCACAAAATAAAGAAAGTTGGAAAAAGTAGTGTATGCAAATAAAAGAATGAATTTATTTGGGTCAATTACTTCAATTCAAAAACATACAGTGGCCGAGACAAATGGATCAAGAGAGCTTAGAGAGTGTGTATCTAACTGTCTTTAAAACAATCATATTAGAATCCTGACTAATTAAAAGCCCACTGTGACATTTATTTCCTTGTGATATTTAATAACTGTCTGTGAACAACTCGCAACTAGAAACCTAATAATGAATTCTCTGACATTTTTGCTGTATGCCATCTTTATGTTTCATTATTCAATTACAAAGTTTTGTTTCAAAATGATAATTTTTTTCAGACCAGTATGTCAGAGATTAATTCAAAATTTGCAGATATCATGATTCTGATTTCTAAATCATATATAAAACACTACACATATGATATTCCTGAGTATATCATTGCTCTTCTTTGTGAGGTATATCTTGTGTTATTATGTTCTGACTGTTAACAAAATAAGGGGGCAGAAAGACCAACTTACAAAATCCATTTATTTTAGAAAAAAAAAGCCCTTCAATTAAAAATCTACTGCTACACTCCTTAATTTTCATAAACGTTCATATAAATGTATTTCCATGAAACTCAGTGAGTCACTAATGATTTTATGTTAGCGGTTGTTTGTAACCACACTGCTGGGTTTTACAAAATATGCAGTGTGATAATCAAACTTGCTTCCTCAGACGGTTGGTTTCTCCTAGCAGGAGTCATCCAGCCTCCCTTTATGAATATTTAGTTTCTGAACATGTCTCGCAGCAGCTTCTCCATGGGTGTGCTCCCGATGGTCCTCTGAAAAAACAGCTGCTCTATTTTCTCCGAGCTGACAAAGTGGAGGGACGGCAGCAGAAGTATCAGTCTCCCAAACCTTGACGGACGGCAACAGAGAAGCCTGAGCTGTCATGGGGAGCATCATCTCATGTTTCACAGGATTTGTATTCTTTGACAAGCAAGAGGGAAAGAGTTACAAAAGGTTACCTGGCGCTTTGACCGGGGTATAATGCACCGATGTGCTGACCCAGCAACACCTGTGACTGGTCTTGCAGATTCTCCACCTGTTCTGGGTCTTTGAGGTTGCGTGTATCTGCAAGTCAAGCAGCACAGGTCTCACAAACTGTCGAGGCATGCGCCAATGAATGCGGATCGCTGGAGCAATTGCTCGTCACCTGGTTTGAACAGTACAATCGCCTTCAGGCAGGCAAACTCAGTAGGGTCAACAGCCAGGGCCTTGAAACGGTTGAAGACCTCTTCGAGGATGCGCACGTCAGCTGTGGGGACGCTAACGTTTGCCTGTTGTGTGGGAGAAGGTTCTGGCTGAGACAGAAGAGGACAGCTGCTCA